>MU622515.1:0-10162 GCA_025399235.1 Backusella circina FSU 941
GATAATGCAATAAGTATATTTGTATTATTATGCTTATCACACACTGTAGAAGTAGAAAAAGTAGTAAAATAATGCAATTGATTAAAAAAGGGAATAGATCGACCTCATAGAAACGGAGTAACAGAATAACTTGGAGCATAATCAAATTTTCTCTTAAATCCGTTGGATGCTCTAGTAATGATCAATACTGATAGTGTGCTACAATAGACAAGTACTGTAATCAAAGTTAAAAATACACGACAATAAAAAGGGGTCAATTACAAGAAACCCCCGTCTCATTTTCTAAACTTAAATTTCTTTAAACTTTGTTATGATACCGGATTATCCCTTTGTAGCTCCAACATACGAAATGGATATCACTTATGAAAATAGAATAATTAATATATTGATATAGTAGATGTTATAAGACTTATTAATGCATCTGGTTTAATGGCAACCATAACCGAAGAGCATATAGCTATTTACAGACATACTTCTATCAAAGGACAAATCGAAAAAAAGAGGGTGTTTCGCTTTTCAAAGTCAAAATATACATACAACTCCTTAATCACATGATCATTTACAATTTGACACCAAACAAACAAAATAAAAAATTACTTTCGTTTAAGTATTATTTAGAAAATCAGATTAAAACAAAAATAAGAATACTAATAAAAAGATATAGTGACTCAATTTGGGCTATAACATCTTTCTCAGGTCATTACACTATGGATTAAGTCACTAGTAGATAAAAATTTTGAAGTAGCATATACTAGAAGATTTTACTTTTACTTTTCACATTTTTCATGTGTTGACAAATACATGTGGTCAAGTCAGAGGTAAATGTCCATCTTTGTACTTTTGATAAATGACAGTTGAGCGGTTAATTGCTCACGTGTCTCACCATGTTAGTAATTAGAAAAGAAAAACAAACAAACAAACAAACATATGCAAAACCACTGTGCTTAGACTAAAAAAAAAAAAAAAGAATAATAATAATGTTTATGTTTTTTTCTTCTAAAAAAAGAGAGAGAGACTATATTAATATGTGTATTCTATTGATATGGATGCGTTTGTTTGATGTTTTATTTTTAGTCTAAGTAGTATATCCATGCTGGTATAAGGAGATCAAAATCAGGAAGGATTGTCTGCATGATTACTATTTTTTATTTATTTGTTTGTTTGTTTGTTTGACTTTATCGGTTTTTGATCTTAGATTTGGAATCCAAATATATGGGTTTACATTAGTGAATGTAGTATTATCTTTTTTTCTTTTCATTTTACCATTTTTTTTTCGAGCCGATTGCTATATATTATCAAGTAATAAGTATTTTCATAATTTAATGTGCTTAAAACCCCTCTTTTTTTTGGGGAGGCTTATAAGACCCATACGAAATGATGAATTAAGGAGTATGTGTAATCTTTGTGTATGATATTGACACTATAGTACAGCTGCATAATTTATAAATTTGTGTTCTAAGGAAGAAAAATAAAGACTAAGCAGTAAAGGAAGAAAAAAAAAAGTTTTATGTATTAACTAGCTTTATGAATCGAAATTGAAATCTCTTTTATATTTTTTAAGGATTCATTCAACGTATTTATTTCTTCAATTTACACGCACATACTCTAAGGATGCTTTTTTTTCTCCCAAATAATGAAAGTAAACTCCGATTACGTGCAAAGCAACTCTCCCAATAAATAGAAACAAGCCTCCTAAGTCGAAAATGAAATCCAAAGCCTCATAAATATTGTGACAAGAGCATATATCAACACATTTATTCCGTTTCAAAACAATAAACAAATATAAAATAACAAATTGTAACGATGGTGAAAAGATTGACAATAGCATGTTCTCATATGCTTATTTCAATTCAAATAATCTCATTACAGTAGGATATAATAAGATAGACTTAGAAACTTGGAAGTTTACCTTTTTTTTTTTTTTTCCTCTTTCGGTTGCTTAGATGAAGCTCTAAATAAATTCAGGCACCGTTTCCCCTCTTTATTTCCAAAATAAACATCTCGATCATAACCTTAACCTAATCAAAAAGATGTTTCTATCTCAAAACAATATAAAAGGTCAATGATTCAGCCCATTTTTTTTTTTAATTATTATTCTACATTCAATACATTAATACAAAAATGCAATTCAAAATCGCCTTCTTCGCTGCTCTCGCCATGGCCCTCGCTGTCTCTGCCCACGGTTCTGCCGCCGATGTTGACAACACCAATGTCCACGCTGCTGGTATTGCTGACGGTGTCGCCAATAATCTCAATGCCAAGAACCTTGGCAAGAACCTCAAGGTTGACGTCCTCGCTGATGTTGCTTAAATCTACCTCACTATGTGGTCTCATACTTCTTAGTTGCCCTTAAAGTCAACGAGATATTTTTGTTTTTTAGAGTGTTTTATATATAAAAACTTTTATTCTGTTCTTAATAAACTAATAATTTCACAAACTTAATTTGGATTTGCCACGTGTTTATTATGCTGCTTGTTGGAAATGTCAAATGAGATGATTTTTAACAGTTAGAGAAGTTGATTTGAGTTGATTTTTTTTTATTAGCGTTTTTTCTTTCTTTTTTTCTTTTTCAAGTATGATTAGAATTTTCCTCATTCATCAATTCGGAATAGTACGTTGCTTATTTTGTATTTCAACAAGTCCATAACTGATGACAAAAAAAAAAGAAATAATCGCTAGCTATCACCTCACTATTTTTATTTTATTTTTTTAAATCAAAGATATATAGAAATATTTCACCCTTAAACTTAAAAACAATTAAACATTACTTTATATCGGTTACATCCATTTCTTCAAGGAATCTGATTTAGTTCCTTTGCTTTTCATGATATTAGTATCAGCAATGCTCCTTTTTTTATATATACAACGATGATATCATAATGGCATGAGAGAAAACACCTATTCTATTTCAATCTTGAAACCCGTTTTATATACATCATTATGAATTTAACTCATTAAGGAAACAAAATACAGTTGCTGATAAGGTATATAATGAATGGTGTAACCATGTCAATAGGAAAAAGACACACAAAAATGGAAAAATACGATAAATAAGAGTTGAAAGAAAGAAAAGAAAAGCATCTCACACTATTCATTGTGCTGTGTTAAGGAAAATCAAAATTAAATGAACTTAGTCCTGCTTTAATTGGGATAGATATTTGGTGTATAGTTAAGCTATAGACAACATGTTAGTTGAGAAAATTCAGTTAGTAAAAATAAAAACATTACCTTTACGACTACAAAAGCTCAAAATTATTATCCTATCCGTACATAAAATAGCAAAATAAACTTTACTGCGCTGCTACAGCAAAATACTTTTATTTTTAAAAGAATAATAATAGTTCCAATAAGGGAGACATGCAGAATGAAATAATTCTTTCTAATGGCACAATGATAATAAATATTCTTGGTACTATTTTGAATTATTGATATTATCATTTATTATCATCATGTATATAAAATAGAATCACCACACACAAATACACAATTTTAGTCATGCTTTAGTTCCAAAAGTATAATTAAATGAATGCTTTGACAGCAAGGGAAAAGGAGGGAGAAATCCTCCAATTGTTGTAGTTAAAAAACTACTCCTCATCAGATACTTTTCGCCCTTTCCCTTTTTTTGTTTTTCTCTAATGGAATGACTTGAGTGTAATTAATGACAGCCTCTTTATTCCTGTCAATTTTTAAAGGTGGCTGTGGCTTATTGTAATAATTAAAAGCACCTTTAATAAAAGTTTATTCTCTCTAAGTTTTTCTGCTTTTCAATCAGTGATAATGAAATGCACTACTTGCTGATCCTCTTCTCTTTTTTAAAAAAGCACTACCAATAATGAGTTTCTTTATTCCCTCCTAACGAGTCTTCTCAATTGATAATTATATATTTCTGTATTCTGTAGATTGTGGTCCATTTTAGAATAAAACGATGTCTGTCGCCTATGATCAAATAGATGCAGTTCATTTTTCGGCATTTTATTTATTTACAAAATATTCATAGCGCTCAATTGAACCCAAGTATCTTTTCAGCGATAGAAAATAAATATATGTAATGGGACGCTCGTCGTTTAAGCTTTTTCTTATTTGATTGAAAAATAAGAATGTTAAAACCTCATCCGCTTTAGTATATCTACACCAGATGAAATAAGAACTTCATTTTCGTTTTGGTGCGCTTAAGGGGTCTTTTTTTTTATATTATTATTAGAGTTACTACAGTTTTATACTTTTTCTCACTTTTACCAGTTTTGGTACATTTTAATATTTGATGATCTCCTATTTTGAAATTGGGTCTAAAAAAAACAAAGAATAAAGAAAAAGTACTCGCCCTTTCTTTGCTCCTCTTAATTATAGAATATTTTTTAGATAAAACGTGTAAAAAGATGTCTAATTTATCATTAAATAAAGTAGAATGAACCAAAAAATCATACCTTTTTTTCTTAAATTAACTCATTATAATGCATTTTGGAATCAAGGGTTTTCATGGGTACTCAAACCCATTTGCCCCTATTTACTTGTAAAACCCCATAAACCGGGAATAAACATTGAGTTCTCTCCCTTCTTGGAGTGACAACGTTTATTTTTATTTTTAAAGGTTACCCAGCTTGGGTCAATGTGAAGCCTCCCCCTGAGTTATATAGTTCATTTCATAGATTTTTTACAATTCATTTTCTCTTTCTTTTTTGTATATAAAAAGTGAATTTATTTGTGTTATCAAAAAGCGCAATCAAACTCTGTCATGCCACGTGTCAATAGTCATTTTACCCCCTTTTATGGCTGTCAGTTGTGGCTCATAAAATCATTTTTTTTTTAGAAAAAGTGTGTGTCGTGTTTTGTTGTTGTTGCAAGAATGTATCATATTCACTTCTACCAAAAATACTGTCTATTGTCTGATTGTCTTAAAAAAAAGCCACACTATATTTAAGGTTTTTTTTTGGACCTATTTTTTAATTTTTTTTGGGTCCCTTTTTTTTTTTTTTTTTTTTCTAAAGCATCTTATAATGAGGGCCGTCATTCAAAGAGTAACAAAAGCCAGTGTTACAGGTAAGGGTTTTTTTTTTTTAGAAAAAAAAAACTTTTTAACCCGTTATGACCTATGCTTTTTTAGTTGACAACAAAGTGGTTGGTTCCATTCAAAAGGGCCTCTGTGTATTACTCGGTCTCGGTGTTGATGACACTGAAAAGGATGTTGATTACATGGTCAATAAGATTCTTAATGTACGTGTTTTTGATGATCAAGGCGTCATGTGGAAAAAGGGTGTTAAAGACGCTGGTTTAGAGATTTTGTGTGGTAAATAATAAACAAAAGGAAAATATATAAAATTAATAATAATAAAAATAAAAAGTGTCTCAGTTTACCCTTCAGGGGAAAACCATTAAAGGTAATAAAAATTAAAAATACATGCATCTTTTTGTAAGAAATTAAAAAACAAATTTAAAAGGAAATAAGCCTGATTTCCACAATGCCATGAAGACCGAACCTGCCAAAGCAATGTATACCCAATTCCTTCAAAAACTCGCCAAGTCATACGATGCCTCAAAGATACAGGGTAAGACAAGAGCAAAGTCATCTTTGGGTTTTTTTTTTTTGACATTTTGATGATAATATAGACGGTGAATTTGGTGCAATGATGATTGTTGACATTTCAAATGATGGTCCTGTTACCCTTGAATTGGATTCTCGGAAATTTACATATGACTCGGTCTAAAATGGTAAAAGCACATGGCTTGAAGTGTATATGAGTGTTACTCACTGTCACTCCGTTCCCAATGTAGCACAAGAATAAATGATTTGTTGACATGGTCAAAGTGAATGATGCCATTCTATTCCTTATATATACTTGTAGTATCTGTATTAGTGTTTGGTTGTTTATTATGCTAGTAGTGTAAAGCGTCACTTTGTAGATTGTGAAAATAAGAGTGATATATACATATAAGCAATGTTGCAATGCAACCACGTGTATTAAATTTGTTGGTCATTTACTTATATTATATTAAATTTTATTATTATAATAATAATATTTGTATGCAGAGCACTTTGATATTGGTACTACGTGTAACAAGGCAACATCTTGTTGTTCTTATTACCTTATCTTGATGGAATACGTTTATCCAGCTCTTAATAATACTATTAACGTCCTATACCTGTTATTCATTTATAAAAGGCTGATATAAATATAAATAGACAAGACAAGGCATAAACAACAACAATAGCAAACAAGTCAATGATGATATCTAAATATATTATTACTGTTATTATTACTGTTATGTTACAATCCAAAATATAAATTAAAATGATATACACATTCACTCTTAACCATTATATCTCCTCATTCTTCTCGCTCTCAATCTGATAAGATATATTATCAGGATCAAAAGGCCTGTAATGAAATGGGACATGATCCAGCAATGCATCTGTATTAGGCAGCTCCTCTAGGGTATATACACGTGAAGCTGTTGCAGTACATCTTGCATCCTGATGACGGTCCAGCCACTTCTCTATATGCAACTTGGCCTTTGCCTGTCTATTTACAACATAACTCATCCAACTCTGATCCGGTTCCTGATTCTGACAGGAGACAGCAATCTTGCGTGCAATTAGACCAATCTCCTCGGCACTAGGCCTGTGTTCTGGATTCGGTTCCAAACACGCCATGGTCAGTTCCTGGTACCATCGTGATACACCCGGTACCCACTCTATGCGATAGATCTGGGATGCTTCCAATAGGACATCAGGGCTTGGGGGAAAGATGACACCTGATATTAATTGCCACATAATCACCCCCAAGCTGTATACATCGGATTTCTCAGTGTAGATACCCCTTTCCCTTACCTCGGGTGCAATGTAGGGTACGCGACCATAATGCACCATAGAACTCTGGGTGACCTCGCTGGATTCTTGAATCGATGTCGAGAAACGGTAATCCACCAAAAAGTAATCCTCATCAACAGAGAGAATATTCTCGGGGTGGATATTGCGGTGACACATCCGAATGTCATCGTGCAGACTGGCTAGGTTGAGTGCGAGACGGGTGACTATATCCGCCACTTGTGCTAGATTGGTCTCTGCTGTCAGTTCAATCTGACGGTTGAGGTTGCCTCCTTCTGCAAGTGTCAGAATCATGATGAGATCGCCTGTACTTTCACACACTGTCATACCATGGAAGAGTAATGCTAGAAACGCCTTGGATTGAACTGTGATCTATCCCAGGTGGTGATATATTAAATAACAGGCATCACCATCACTATCTTTTCATAATATCTCTCGCTTCACTTTTTTTTTTTTTTTTTTTTACTCTATTATTATAGTAATAACTCACCTCATTTAATATCTTATCATCGACTATTTTCAAGGCAACTGCTCTACTGTGAGATCCAAATGGATTCCCACGCTCGGGTACATCGTAGAGCAGGTTTACCTTTGCCTCATACACGGCAGAGAACCCACCTGCACCACGAAACACCAAGTCTGAAAACCAATGCCATGGGTACCAGCGCATGTACTTTTCAAGTCCATGATCAAACACTGCAATAAGTGCATTGTGACTCTTAGAGTGAAATGAGCCTATAAGACTGGATACATCTTCATTGGTAAGTTCGGCGAGATTTTCAAAGCAGAGTGCTTGTCTCCAAGGTACAATCCAATGCTATTTTTTTTTGTTATTATTATAATAAAAAGGATCTCTCTCTCTCATAACTCACCAAATGATCATCGAACTGTATATTGTACTGTTGAAAAGCCTTTACAGTCTTTTCATAAAGTGTAGCTAATACCTGTTGTATAGGCACTGTTGGTTTCTTTTGAGGTAAAAAGGCTAGGTCGAATAGCGGTGCATAAAGAGTAACGACTTGTTGAATGTCAGTAATGATCTGATTACACAAATCCGTCTTGAGGACCTGTTGTTCGTTTTGGTGGTCTGGGTGGTTACGATTTCGGCTAGAGTTGTTCATATTTTTTTTGTTTTTTATTTGTTTTTTTTTGTTTTTATCACACTATCTATTATTATTATTTACTTGTTATAAATTATACAATAAAATAAAATAAAAAAACTTGCTGCGGGGTGTTAAAATGAGAAATATGTATTTTTATATTTTGGTAATCTGAGTGTGTATGACAATATAGAAAAGACACTCAGCATTGCCACATTTCTAAGTGTAACAGTTGTGATAAAAAAAAATTTCTTTTGAGGAGAAAGAAAGATACATAAAAACAAGACAAAGGGGAGTTAAGCATTCAGTGCTAATATCAATGACGTATTTCATACAGGGAGATTGCTATTGTAATAATAGTTTATTATCATTTATTATACGTTTGATGTTTGCTCCTTTTCATCTGCACGTGAGTTCTTGATTAGCTAGAAGAAGAAGAGCGTTGAGTAAAGAGAGATGAATAAACGGATTGGATATACACAAAAGAGTCCAGAACCCGATTCAATTCAGACAATAATAATGTAATATAAACATGTACACACACAGACATTTATAATAATAATAATAATAATAATAATAAATAGCATATCTATCGAGAAAGCGGGCTTTCTGTATTCTCTCCTCAACTTAACTGTCCCTTTCCCCTTGGACATCAATTCAATACAAAATAAAGGGTTGTGGATATTAATTACTCGCTAGGAAAGAGAAAGAACTGCGACTAAAAAAGATCGGCAAGTGCCTCTATCAAATCATACACGTGGGACTTGTCAATAGTTATTCAGAGTTACACATTTCCATCGATTAACCAGTGTATATAAAAGGCACTTCTTTCCCTCTTTTTTTTTTTTTTTCCAATTTTACATTCGTTCAATTCTTTAGACTTTAGTTTCTTTTATTTTTTTTTTTTTTTTTTTTTTTTTTCACGAAAAATTTTTCCCTGTTTTTTTTATTATATATATTTCTTTTTTTTTTTTTTTAACGCTGGATTTATTCCAACACAATTCAATTCAACGTTGATACGTTTATGTACTATAGCAATTAAAAATCATAAGAAAAAAGACAGCTCGAATTACGAACAACCAAAAAAATAAAATATATTTTTCCAACATGAACACTTATTGTACTCACTCCAAAGCAAAGACGAATCAACCCATTGATTCAACACCAAAAAACCATTCAAAAAACAAATTGTGCTACTTTTGTGGTTCGACCAAACACGCTTCATCTGACTGCCCCATGTACGCATAATCAAATCAAGTTTTCTTGATAAAAAAAACCAACAAAAAACAAAAAAAAAAAAGCAATTCACACGTCATTCATTTCTGGTCCCTCATTTCTCTCTGTGAACCCATTTGTTAATTATTTCTGTTTTATTGTAACTTCATCCCCCCCTTTTTTTATGCCCCCTTTTTATTATACTATTTTATTATGTTTATTTTCTATTATGTTTTATATTTATTTGCGGGTAAAAAAAAAAAAAGACATTAAACGTCTTGTATATATATATATTTTACATATTATGATTTATTATATAAAAAAAAAAAACAACATTCATTATTCATTTTACAAAGTTTTGGTTTTCTGTTTTTTTTATTCTCTTACATACAATAAGGAACAGCCATTTTAGGAAATAATACAAAAGAATTAAACTTTTTAACCAAAAAAAATGACATTTTCTGTTTGATAATTAGCATTTTGCTCAGCTATTCCGTAGCATTCTTGTCACACTTTTTGAAAATATACAATTTAAAAAATAAAATAATCGATCAACATTGGCTGTTAAAGTATAAATAAATAAATAAATAAATAATAAAATTTAAATTTAAATTTATTATTTACTGTTTATTCGTTCTTGGTTAGTTCACCTTTCATAAAGAAATACAATATACACTCCACTCCTTTCCATCAATCATATAAATATAAATAAAAAGATATTTCTTGTTTTGATTGGCATCTAAAAATAAAATAATAAAGAATCAAACCAGCATTCGGCAAAGAAGAGTTTGTTTTAAAACAGAAATCGAGTAAAACTAGTTTTAACCACATATCCATTTTATCTATTTATTTTATCTGGTTATATGTACCAAATCAAATCATCTTATTAAAAACCAGCCTAAAATTATATATATTATTTTAATTGCATAATTTTCCTTTTTATATCAAAATCTCCACATTTTATAAATGGTAACGTTTTTTAAAAGCTTATGTATTTCATGCTTTAGGACGAATAACCTAATAT
>MU622515.1:11660-34059 GCA_025399235.1 Backusella circina FSU 941
TCGATCATTTTCAAATAAGTTTCACGTACCTATATTACCATGTACATGTATACCAACAGAAATTTTTAATCTACCTCTTTATATAGTTCAGTGCTATTCCGAGTTTAAGAGTGAATTAAACAGGCAATATACTGAGTTTATCATGTAAAATAAACAGAGATTTTGAAAGTTAAGCGTGAAAGAACAAAAAAAATTTTTTTCTATGAGCAGCTAAACTATTTTCGTAAAACAAAATCGGGTGCTTCTCTGAAAGTGTTACGCCATACCCATTCTAGAATTTTCTTTTCTTACACCCACCCACCACAGAAGAAAACACACATAAGGAGAGGCTTTAATATACTCTATTACGATTGAGTATATATAGCTTGATTAACGTGTATGTAATTATTGCTGTTTCTACTTTTCAGTTTTGAATACGTCTTTGTTTTAGTCCATGTATTTTAAAAATGTGTTCGATTAGTAAAGTTTGAAACCATGGGTTTCTACCATACTTTATATTCTTTGATGTCTGTTGTGTGATACCATATCGATTATGCTCATACCCATTATAGAAACTCTATTAGGCTAAAGGGACCACCACTAGTTATGTATAAATGAGGAGAATCAAATTCAATTTTTTGTTAATTTTTTATCACTTCTAAACCTTGTTTATCACTAAAAAAAAATATTGACATATATTGAATTACGATTAAAAAATTTAAGAGATTTCAAAATTTCTCTAGGAGAGAAGGACAAAAATTTATGACTGCACATGCTTGCTTTTAAATAATTTTCACTTGAGGGACTTTTTTTTAAAAAATATAAATATTCGTATTAGCATTGAGAAAAGCTTGTATGATCTTCTTTTTGAGTTTCTTTTAGAAAAAAAAATATATATTTCACATTAAATTTCTAAAATTGGATTAAATACCTTCCAAGGTAAAGAAATTTTTAGACTCAAAAAATGTGTTGATTTACACATAGAAAAACAAAAGACAAATTATATAGAGCCTAGGGACGAGCTAATAGGGCATGCTTAACCAAGCACCAGAATCTGAGCTAGGAAATATGTGCATAGAACTATGTTTTTTTAAAATACTGTGATGATGTACCAAATATAAAACGATGATTGCAGTAGATAGTTTACAAGTTAGAGGGCAATTCAGAGTGGATCCCAGCACGGCTCTCTATTTTCCAAATTCCATATTAAAAACGCACTGTTACACAAGATCAAGTCAATTGTGATACAACATGCCATACCGTTTAAGATGATTATCTTTTGTAAACTCGCTGTTTACAATATATACCGTACGTATTTCTGTCCGAAAATTGTGTAGTTACTACCCAAATAGACCTTTTGGCAGTAGCTACTATTACAGATGATTATAGTGTGATTTGACTCCACGGCCATGACTTCCACTGATCTCCCCTGCGGTTGCGAAAAAAAACATAATGAAGGTTAAAAAACGACTGCAGAAGGAGCGATAAAATGACTACTTCTATTACTTTGATTTCATAAGTTTTGGCCAGAAAGTAGACAGAAAAGAAGGTGTAATATAGATCTGAACCAGAAAATGAGGAAGATATACAAATATATAATTCAATCGGGATGGTAGATATTGTCAGTTTTAAAAAAGTTATTGGTGATTAATTTATATATTTTATGCTACAAAATATACGTAAACCTTCATTTTGCAACCGCCAATTGCTTTTTTCTAACCGCCAATTTCATTTTATTGTAACTGATCATATTTGTCAACCCGGCTGTATATCTAAAGTCATTCTGAAATATTGATAACTCAATATGAATTTGATGAAAGGCCGAAAAGAAAAAAAAAACAAGGAAAAACAAGGAAAAAAAACTCGGTCCAAAGGTGGGCAGATGTAATCTGATCTGATCTGTGAATGTTACACAAAAATAAACAACAATGCAGAATTTTGAGATTTACTACTGCTGTCATTGAGATAATAATCAAAACCATTACGATAAGAAGGTACAATATTGTTTTGATTATATGTGCTCGATAGCACCGTCAATATAAGGCTGGTGAATCTATCGAGGTATGAATTTATCGAAGGACCACTCCACAAAAAAAATCCAGTTGAAGTGTGTCATATCTAATTAAATAGCTGTAGTCCGCGTGGAAGGCGCAGTAAAGCGACTGATAGAGTCATAAGCACCATTGTCTTTGTAAAATTCAATAAAAGAGGAAGTCATGTTATGTTACAACTAATACACAGTAGATCTCCTCTAACCTCCGGGAATTGTAGAATAAGGATGGGCCAGAAATCACTGAGAACGGGGTGATATTTCAAGAAAAATACACAAGTTTAAAAATAATAATAAGAAAAACAAAAGAAATTAATGAGATTAATGTATAATTTTTATTACATCAAAAAGAGAAAAAGACTAAAAAGACCTCGAAAGACAGATTATTTCCAAGTACTTATAAGAATACGAATGAACTTATTGACAGAGGTTGGGTTGCTTTGACTCAACATCTGATAATCGGATGTGAGATAAATTTAAGTTTAGATATGAATGGATTGTTTTATTTCTATTATAAGATATCTTTATATTATGTGATTTCAGCAGATTATATAATCGATTTGAGGTTCAGAGCCATCTGGTTATACTCTGATATTGAGTTATTACTAAATATAAGATGTTAATTTTTGATATCTATTTAATCAAAACATGTTTATTATCTGTTTATCATAATATTATCAACAGATACATCCTAATGATAGGCATCTATCTTGAGTAGCACTGAGAGCAGACTTCAATCAATAAGCTAGACAACATGCTATCTATACTTATTACCGTACCTTATGTAATCAACATTATTGAGAATACGGATGTTGAGTTAGTACGTCATACATGATCCATGTGCCAACTCTATTATCGATTCTTAATTATCAAGTAATATAAAAATACGATTAACCATGATATTTTACATATTGAACTGCGCTATGTTCTCCAATAAGGTAGCTAAGCTTATTTGAGATCGATTCTATACAATATTCTCTGCTTTCCATGTTGCTTTATTTACTCTAAGCTACTTCTAGGTGTTATATGGGGTTAAAGTAAGTAAATATAAAATATAAAGTCAATAAGTCTTTGAAGATTGAACAGTTTATTTGAAAATAAAAATCTAGAATTGAGATAAGTCTCCATTGGAGTGGATACAAAGGGTGTATTTATATACAAATAATCGGGTAAAAATTAAGGAAGGAAATAGTGTGATATTGGTTAACGAATATTCCATAATAATGTATTGGTGCTCGAAGGTAGGTAAAAGTGGCTTTACAAGTGAATGCAAGTATAATATGATTCTCAAGAACAAGTAAATTGTGGAGAACCTTAAATAGGAAGTGATCTTCCAATAGGAATTAATATTTACAAATAATGCAATCTTAAAATAATATAAATATATGAAACCATAATAAACTTTGAATAAATAGAATTAATCTTATACCATATAACCACTAAGATATTATCCCAATATAATCTTAAGTAATAATAATTATGCAAGATGCATAGAGTGATTATATGCTTATGACACTTTGTATATGCCTTATGATTGAGAGCAATGTGTTTGATGATAGCTTTGTGGATAATATATGAATATGTACAACACTAGGTGTTAATATTCACTACTTGTTACTTCAATAGTTTGTTCAAAATATCAACTCAATAACTTTATATAATGTATTATTCTTTTATATTGATCCATCTTCTTACGTGACACTTAAATGCCTTATTATTTCCTATTATTATTTTATATCTCTTATAACTCTGAAGATGGCAAACGGAACGATAAACGGGGGAAAAAGCACAGTTTAACTGATGAAGTTTTTCTGGATTTCACAAAGTCTGACCGGAAATTAGTGCAGAACCTCTGCGACCTCCTTTGCTTTATAAAGCTCAAATTAAAAGACTCAACAAACAAAGTTACTTATACCTTGTTCAACGCTAATTTGATTAAAACGAAAATGAAAAAGAAAACTGATCAGATCAATATCTTAGTTACGCCGTAACTCAAAGATCAACCATTAGTGATCTTGTTGTATAACACAAATACTAACTCTAGAGCTTAGCATTCAATATCACATAAGATGTGGTTTTGAAGCGTGCCTTGTTTGAATCTAGTCATTCTGTAAATAATTCTTTACAGGTGATTCTCAGGATTTCTTGTGAAAAGCGAGGCCAATAGTTTGCTGATGTTTTTTAGGTTATAACAAACATTTTTTTATATTTAAGGCCACATAAGAATATATTTATACGCTGAAGTTCAAATAAGAATAATGATTCTCACTAGATCATAACATCTCTGTTCCTGTATGATAGATAAACAAAAGTTTTAACTTATTCTGAGATGCTATAATTATCATGCCTTCTAATCATGATAAAGTTAAAATAAGAGTGTCAAATTTGGATAAATCAGGATAAGATCTTTCTATATCGCTATATTGAACGGTTATAGCAGAAGGATTATGGCATCTAAATAATTTGTAACTCCATTGGTAAATCATGTTAATATTCATCATTTTTACAAAGTTTGGGTGATAATTTGTTTTCCTCAGCTACTTTAGATGTTCTTATAAATAGAAGTCGTATCTTCAGTAAATGAGAAACTTTAGTCTGCTTTTGTTTTCTCCTTGTTATTACAATACAATCATTTACACCATTCCTACTAGTTATCGTTTTACTCTTTTTTTTTTTAATTAACACGCATAAATTATTATACCTACGATTTTACACCTACAATGTAAATTGAAGTTTATAAACACTTGCGCAAATCCAAACTAGTATTTCCGTTTTTTTATTTGTACACTTTAGATTTGAGATACTATGGCGTCTAATTAGTTTCATTCAATAACTATGAGTTATGTCGTATTTAAGGTCGTAAGATATATAAAAACGTTAGAATAAGAAATAACAAGACATACAAATGTCAGACAATAAGATGGACCGATAAGATTTAAAAACATATAAAATCCATTATTTAATCGTAATGATCAAATAATGATAGACCATTGAAGTAACACACAGTAAACACTACTACTTAAGGAATGGGTCAGAGTAAACCAAAACAATATGACAAATAGAGTATATATTGTATAATCAACTTAGATAGGACTAGATACCTTATCTAAGAGGACAAAGCAGCTTGATCTATAACATATCATGTTTGATTATATATGTAACGTCATTAGTTGATAGTGTGCTAATGATAGAGGTGAGACATGGATCTTTTATGATGTATTTGCTCAACAGCCGTCTTATCCATAGCTCTTGTGATATAAAACTACGGTAATAAGGATAGATAACGTATAGTCTAACTTATTGACTAAAGACTGTTCTCAGTGTTACTCAAGATAGATGTCAGTAGTAGATGCTGTGCCTATTTATGTAAAATATATATTGAAACAACTAGTACATTTAGTTATGATTCAATATCAGATACCAACTAAAGGACTCCATACTGACAGTTCATAAGATAATGCCACTAAAGCCACATCTGCCTAATAATAGTATATAAATCGAACAACCCATCACTATTCATGCAAAACCTAAATTGTCAAGGATTCTACAAGCCTTGGATAAAACCAGCACAATTGTTGTAAGTCAATAATTCTTATTCTGATAAATACTTGGAAATAATCTATGCTCGAGGTCTTCACTTTCTTTTCTTATATTAAAAGTCTTATTACTCTCATCAAACCTTTTTATTCTTGTTAAATTAAGTGTGAATTTGCTAAAATATCACAAATTACACCATATCTTTTGAAATTAACTATCGTTTGCAAAACACGATTTATTTCGAAAATCTGTGTTGCTAAAATCAAGTCATACCTGGAAACAAAGATTTGCTTATCATTATTAGTTGATTCTAAGAAGAGGTAGTATGTCTTAAGTGTTTTTTAATGATTAAGTACATCATATATCAAAAGAGGATGCTTTTAGAGGTCTAAATAGACTACAGTAAAATAGGAATGGGAGTCCAAAGATAGGTTGTTTCTCGCATTTTAATTGAATACTTGAAGACTTATTGTTACTTTTAAACACTTTCATGATCGTATTTATACTTAAAATAGGCGAGGGAGCGCAATAAGACCGACCCAGAATAAAGGGTGATTAGAGTTTCAGACTTGTGGAGAATTATAGGACTAAAGGGCATCAATTTATTTAAGTCGTGTACTTATTAAGTATGATCAGGCTGTTATCCTAAAAAACTTCTTAACGCATTAAGAGGAAATATTTATGATTACTGCGCATTTTATTTTTCTTTAAAGAGATAGCTATTTCAGAAATTTTTTGGTCATGTTAACTTTGTATTTAAATTTATTTTTCAATTATTCTGCTTCTTAACCTCACTCTACTCTAACAATTTGAGTCAGTGGCTATATGATCTAAAATAATGTAGAAAATATAACAAAAAAATCCCCCACAATATCGTATTAAAATGACACTTAATGTTTAGATATGTGCTAGTACTAAATTCTAAATTTTAGAGTAAAACCTATCAAAAATACCTTAATTTTAAAAATAATACTGTAAAAAAACACACCGGGTCAATCTACTATGGTATGCTGTTATGAGCAATGGTATAATGATATAATCTAGTAAAAAACAAAAAAAACAAAAAAACGAACGTTTTTGTAAAGATTGAGTTACTTACTTGCCCTTTCTTACATACTAGAGACTCATAAAAAATGATGTATGTAATAACAAACGCAAAGTTTCTACATTAGTCCTATTCATAGTCGCATTTTTGTAATAGGTATAACGAAAGTGAATAATATAATATAGTAATAAGTATGGATGACATGTAATTCAGCTTATTGATAAAAGTCTGTTCTCAGTGATACTCAAAACAGATATCAATAGAAAAACATGTTGTAATTCAACTAAATTGACTCGATACTGACAGTGCATTATATAATACACTGAAACTACATCTGTTTAATAATAGTTTATAAATCGAATAATCCATCTATTTCTAATTTAAAACCAACTTAATCGATAGACAGCTGTTAGGTAAAATTAATAACCCCTGTAAACCGATTACTCCTATTCTTATAAATAGATGGAATTAATCTGTCATTAGAGGTCTCTTCAGTCTTTTTCTTATCTTAATACTTTTTTTTCTGATAATAAAAGCTACATTAATCTCGTTAAGCCTTTTAATTCAAGTGTCGATTTTGAGAAATATCACATAATTTAAGTTAACGGTGAATAGAATAATTCTATTCTTCAAAAGATTTCGCGCTACTTATATTTACATTAGTATTTGTACAGAAACTAGACACTTTGCTTCGAATGCTACTGCAACCCTTAAAAGTGAAGGTTTGCCATGAAAATCACACTGCAGTGCTTCCTCTATAAATTCAAGTCCAAGGGTGGCCATCAAAAGTGTTGAAATTGACAGGGGATTGAAAATAACGATATCTCTACAATCATAGTCACATCAGAAGAGGAGGTCTCAGCAAAACCGTGCTCTTAGGCGCGTAATACTTATATTTCATCTTTCATTTTGTTTAGGTGTTTATACACTCTGCCAATACCAATAGACGGACGTAGTGTTTATTCTTAGGAATGTTACTTAAGCGTAATCAATAAAGGTATAGCTTAAAAGAGTGTCTGGTAATATATAATGTATGAAGGTCACCTAAGCCCCTAAATGGATTCTTGAGGTCATTTGGAGTAAAGGAATAATTGAATAAATTAAGTTGAAACATATGGCCTCGCTTAAAAGGCAGCTACAGAATGTATAACTGAATTTGCAACAAGCCAAGAGCCATTAACTAACCCACTGTAAAAGGTAAAACGAAATAAAGCTATAAACGATAAATACATTCATGGTCGATTACAGCAAAGTAGAACTGAGTGGCATGCTTCTTTTAGAACAAATAGTGAATACAGTGCTTCCACTCTCAATTTACTGAATTTTTGAAAACATTGCCCACTTTTTTGAAATATTTTGGTCAATTGTTTGAAAATTAATTTGGCCTAATTTGTGAAGTTAAATTCACCAGAAATATAAATATTTTAGCTGTGTTCTGGTCAAGTTTTGGTCAAACTAAGTTAGAAATTTTGGGCAATTTATTTTCAAACAATTGACCAAAATATTTCAAAAAAGTGGGCAATGTTTTCAAACATCCGGTAAATTGAGAGTGGAAGCACTGTATTATGTAAATTTGATCATAGAGAGACTTAAAGTTACTAACAACAAAACGAATTTTATCTTGAAAGTTTCTTTACCCTAGTTCATATTCTTTCTCTCCAAGATTACGTTGTTTGCAAGTTAATTTTTATAGTAATCTCTATGACTTACAATGGTATTTGAAAACAAATTCTACTAACTCTTGTTTAGTTCTTTTTTTTGAAATCTAAGGAATAACTTTGAATTAGACAAAAGATGGAATCAAATCCATATTCTTCTCTTATTTAAAATGAAAATACTTGTGTGTTGAGATTATCACTAAATTATCTTCCCTAGTGTCTTACGTGGGCAATGTGCTTGCTTTGTAATGCGATATTGTTCACTTACTCTCCTCTTATACATGTATGCATTTTTTTTATAAGGTCTGCAACAGCTTACTGTCCTGTACAAAGTAATTGTAAATAGAAATCAAAATTATTCCCATGAAAAGGAGAACTAAAATTTGCAATCTATACATAATTATTGGTATCATAATTGGAAATTAACCGCGGGAAAGACATGCTAGCATTATATCTAATATATTTCTTGTATTTTAATTGGTCGCTGAAGAATTTTAGTGTCAAACTCAAACCGTTAAAATTGAAATGAATGGGCAAAAATCATACTCTTTGAAAGTCCGCACTTCCATTGGTTCAAACCCTGCTGGTATCATTGCCGTTTTACCTCGAGTAGCCAATAAGAACAGGACACGATACCTGTAAATTTGTGCCACACCACATTTTTTAAATTTTAAACTCAACAAAACATCTTCTGACACCCCCGTGTTCACACGGATGATAACATGCCGCAGTATCTAAAAAGGAGCTACAAGCTAGTTTGCGGACCATATTTGAATTGAAAAGGAAGGTTGGACGTTATCAGCAAAGACTGCTGTCTTCAATTTGAGGTGGTCCATAAATTGAATATCGCTGTTTTTGAATTGCTGTAATAAAGAGGTCAAAAATGGCCTCATCTTTCGCGAAATCTAAAACTCGACTTTCAACGTAAAACGGGACTGCACAAGAAATAGTATTATTTATAGTTTATGACGCTGCATGAGAATGTCAAAGAATATACTAAGATGTTTCTTACGCCATCACCTCTTCCCTACTTACCTCCAGGTAACAAATCATGGTAAAGCCAAAGATTATAGATAAATAAAAAAAATGTCATTGATTTGCATAGAAAAAAAAAAAATGTCGAGCCAAGTGGGCGTTTGTTGATGGCGCATCTATATCATAACCAGTTATAGAATTTGCCCTAAAAATTTTTTGTGACGAAAGTAATGGGACCACTTTTTAAGTCCCGACTTATTTTTGTTTAGAATAACAGAAAAAATTTGTGGTTTTCATCTTTTTCTTTTTCATTTTTTTTTTTTTTCATTTTTTTTTCATTTTTTTTTCATTCATTTTCCTTTCTTTACACACAGCTCTTTACAACATGGCTCCTGTAAGCGCAGCCAACCCAAACTCGTTGTTCAAATATATCAAAAAGCAAAAAAAGAAAGAGCAGCCCATTGTCATTAGTAGCGATGAGGAGTCTGGTGACGAAATTCCCGTAATTACTCGACTTACACAACATACACAACATACACAGCCAGTTTCAACTGGTCAATTGAATGATCCAATCGACCTTGATTCAGATACCGAGCCAATGGAGGAATATGGGATCCCTAACCTTCAACATAAAATTGCTAGTACTCAAGGTATTGAGAATACCACTGTACCAACTCCAGAATCTCT
Source organism: Backusella circina FSU 941 (assembly GCA_025399235.1). Classification (NCBI taxonomy): domain Eukaryota; kingdom Fungi; phylum Mucoromycota; class Mucoromycetes; order Mucorales; family Backusellaceae; genus Backusella; species Backusella circina. The sequence goes on from MU622515.1 coordinate 21,592, forward strand.
ATTGTCTGAACCAGCCATTCATTTTAACAATGACACTACTAACTATGTTGCTAACGACAATCAATACCATCAAGACGAAGTTGCTTCGTTTGGTTCACCAATGGATCAAGACATGTTTCAAGATTTTGGAACTGAATCCGAAAAAGTTGGCAACATGGAAGTTCCACCCTTTACTAATATGCAAGCGTTCCCAGTTACACAAATGGATTTGGATGTAAACATGGCTGAATCATCCCAATCACCCAAATCAACTATAAACCTACCCAATAACTATATAAAACCAGAAGCATCACTCTATGAACTAAATAGTATTGATGAAGTTGAATCATCAAATATAAGCATCCAATCAAGATTAGGTCACAAGCGTGTTTTGCAACTCAATGAATCATCTCTATCTTTGGAAAGTAACCTTGACACAAATAATGAGCTTGAGGAAGAAGATGCAATTGATATTGATGTAAGTTAAAATAATATATATTCATTTTTGTTCGTATTTATACATACAAGTGTTTATCTATAAAGTCTTTGGTTATGTCATCATTACTGATAAATAAAAATGATAGGCCCTAAGATTGCAGGCACCTAAAAGCGTACGAACCAGAAAGTATGATGATATGTCCTTGTCAGAGATATTAGGATCTATCGAACTTTATCTTCAGTCAGTTTCAGAGATTGAAACTGTAAATGATAAAGAAAATATGGTTAAAACTCGACAAACGCGTAGAACTCCACGTCAAGCACATATTGGTACTTCACCTCAATTTTCGACTTCTGGTGAATCTAGTCAAACAAGTCAGTCTGTACAAGGAATTTCTTGTGATTTTTCATTACCAAGACCTTATATGCCAACTGATATTTGGTATAATTGCACATGGGAGGATTGGGCTCAGTTCCATCCTGGCGATATATTACATGTACCTTTTAATGATGAAGAAAAGGCGATCGTGGCACAACAATTGGGTAAACATCAAACCAAAAAGCTAAAGATGTCGCGATCTTCAATCGATTTCTGGCAAGTAGTTGAGGGAGCATTACCTGGTAGAACTGCTCAAGATTGTAGATATTACTCTTATGATATGGAAGAAAACAGATTTCTACATGATAAGCCAGTTATGATTAGAAAACCAAAGAGTAGGTCTTGATTTTACTGGTTTACAAGTATTTGATTGTACTAACCCCCTTTGGTTTAATTAGAACATCCTATTTCCAGAAACGAGTATATGATGATAAGAGGTCGCCGAAATACTGGAAGTATGGGAAGAAATAGTATGAAATTGTGTCAGTGGATGAATTTATCACGGGAAGATACGATTGGCGGTGGAAGTGGAGATGCACTCTCTTTGGCAATATACAGAAACCCTAGAACAAAAAAGTAAGTAGTTTATTTTTACGCTAAAGATATTTCCATTAATATATTTGTATCAAAGCATGTGTGTAGCTACTGGATCACTGTGTGATGTAAATGTACAATATAATTTGCCTGGTAATTTGAGATTGTGGGATTCTGTCGTAGACGAAGTTACGCCTTTGGCTGGTCATAAATCAGTCCCCAGCAATTCCGTTGACAGTGAAGAAGTGTGGCGAACAGTGACTGATGTGAAGATGTCAAAAGATGGATCTTTTATAATTTCAGCGTCACATGATGGTACTGCAAAATTATGGAGATCAAAAACAGGAAAACTCATTTCCACGCTATGTGAGTGATATCATAAAATAGAAGAAATGACAGTAATCTAATGGTGCAATGAATTAGGCTATCATGACGAATCCATCAATCAACTGGCTGTCAACACTAGCGTAAAAGAAAATGTAATAGCTACATGTTCGAGTGACGGTTCAGCAACAATATGGTCACTAAGCAGGAATGGAAGAGGGGGAAATGGTGGACCCTGTGATTTGGATATAGAAAGATATGTCCAACCAGTGGTCGAATGCATTCAATTTGGCCGTGATCACACTCGTAATCAGCTTTTTATGGGTATCACTAACAACAGCCCCGATCATCCAGGTTATGTAAGTCAATAATAATTTTATCGTATATGATTCACCAACAACCCTAAATATGTCTCTCTTTAGGTTTCATCGTTTGATTGTGAAAGAGCAGCTCCATTGACTCGTTATCAATCCATCAATGGAAGTGTATGTGCAATTGATATATCGCCTACAGGTAAGTCAAAAAACAATATAATAGTGGTCTGATATCTAATCTCTCATATATATATTAGGCCAGTATATCGCATCTGGAAATTATAGTAACTTTGATGGTGCGACTGGTGACAGAATAACACACATCCACGATTATAGGCGAGAAGAAACGGCAATTCGTATCCATACTGGTCACGATGATGTAAATGTGGTCAGTTTTAGGTATGTCATTTATAGCTTGGTTACTTTCATCTGGATCTTGGGTAACTAATTCTTTTGATTTAGTCCATGTGAGCGATATATTGCTTCTGGAAACGCAGATAAGGAAAATGCAGAAGTTGTGATATTTGATATTCGACATCCGACACGAGCACTCCACACACTATCACATAGCTGTAAGTATATAAGAAGGGTAGTAATAATAAATACGACTAGCTCATCTAAACATTTATACTTACATTTTTGTGCATTGCCAGGTACCAACTCAACCTTTTTATCTCCTGACTCGAGTGTTGGAATTGGTGGTATTTATTGGATGTCCAATAGCAAACAATTTATATCAGGCGGTGGTGATTCTAAAGTAAAAGTATGGAACTTATCAGGGGCTCAAGAACTGTTGAAGTCGTATGAAACTACAAATTGCGTTACGAGCCTAGCAGTCGACGAAGATTGCATGACATTAGCTGCGGGCGTTGCTGGTGCCCAAGGAATTGTCCATGTTTGGCAGCCTTGATTTATACCCCTTCAAATTGTATTTAATTATGTTATTGAGCAAGTAATAACTTGTTGGTAGCAAAATCCATTCTTTTTTTAGCGCATGATCTGATTTTTATGATTATGTAAGCTTGTGCAAAGTTCATAACCACAGTAAAATAAACACCTCTACAAAAAATAAACTAAATTAGGAGGTTGTATAAAGCTTCCAACTGCGTTATGCAGCCATATATATACCTTTTCATATTTTATTAAATTATAAATGCTGCCTTGAGGTAGTGTTTACAAAAGAAATGCTTTTGTTATCGCAATAGTTGAAAAGGAATATCTAAAATCACCAGCGATGAATGTCGATAGTGTTGGCAGTTCTACCAGGTTTGTGTTGCTGGTAATTACTTTGGCAAAACAGACTCGGTTTCTCTGTAGCGTTTTACATTGTCACGAATTGTCTGAACGAGTAGACTATACATTCAAAATTTCGCGAAGGGTGCATTCACTTTCACAAGGACAATTGATTCTTCCATGCTCAAAGTCTGAATGTTGTCTATAAAAACTTTGTTGTTGAAAGATGAGAAAGTCACTAAAAAATAATAAAAAAAAAAAAAGTTGCTCAAAATTTTAAAAATTAAAGTTTGCTGGTGGAAAAATGGTGAAATCACTGATAGAGCTAAAAATGCAATGGCTAAAAGCTCAATAATAAAAGAAATAGTGTTTCATATGTTTAGCGCTAGTAGCTATGGATAAATTAAAAAGGATTCCTTTGTTTTATTAAAGTGATTTTCTCTTGAATTGGTACACTTTGATTTTGGTTTTTCCTGATAGTTTCATTCTGTCTCCGCTATCTTTCATTTTGTCGTTTTGGACAATCCGACCCATTGTTTTCTAAATGAAGTAAAAGTCAGATAAATTATGATGGACAAATAAAAAAAAATACAACATACTTGGAGTGAACCTTTACGGTTTTCAAGGTGACCTGAAATATACGTAGTAAAATTAGCGTGATCGAAAGCTTCAATGGGAACAAATATAGATCCATTTTTCATCGGAATTTCGCGCACATCAGGCTGTGCATCCATATTTTCGTATTTGCATGAATTATCTTCTGATATTGTATCTTTCATTATTGGCGTTGAATATAATCGAGCGTGTAGTTTTGGCTTTTTTTGTCCCGAGGTGCCAGCTTTGTTGTTCCCGTTTTGATAAATGTTCTTTGAATCATCGAAATTTGCTGCCTTCTTCACATTTGTCTCTGAACAATTGTATAATGTATAGGATTTCATAGTAGCAGGGTCTGTAATAATTTTTAATTTCCTATCTTTTTTTGCATTTGTAGGATTAACAGATGATTTGGTGCGTATTTCATGTTCACTCGTGTTGGGTTCGAGAATGTTTGTTCCAGTGCTTCTGTCTTTGTTAAAAGTACAAGGGGTAACAGTTTTAGGAGCGCAATCCATATTTCCTTTAATAGGACCAACTGGACGTCCAGGAGCTTCATTATAATTTTTAGTAGCGATGGAATCAGTAGTAGCTCTGCGAATTTTGTTGTTATTTTTAGCATTATTAGCAGTTCTGGAGGGTAACTCGCCAATATCAATAGACATAGGACCTTCCTGTGGAATAGGACTAAGATTTCTATTTAATAGAGTTTGGTAACTACAAGTAGCAGCAGTCTCATTGTTGATTGAAGTATTCATAAAATACTCATCATGATTAAAAGCTAGCGGCGATTCAGTTTGAGGGATATCATAGGTATTATCTAGTGTTTTGGTAGTATGTCCGGGTATGAATGAACTAAATTTGTCATTAACTACTCCAGAAAATGTTTTAGGCATAGAGACACTAGGTATAAAAGGGTCAGTATAAGATTTTATATTATCCAATGCAAATTTCTGAGAAGTCTTTTTAAAGCCTTCAGCATGAAGAGAACACGCATGAGTGTAGCTGTCTACACCTCTTCTTGCATATTTGTTTGCTAACTTGGCCGCGTCAAGAGCTCTTCCTCCAGGTGTAGCAGCTAGAGCTGCATTGATATAACCTTGGTTTTCATTCATCATCTTCACAGCACCTTTGGGGGCATTCTTTATTCGTTCTTTGAATGATAAATGTTGTTGCATTTCTTCAATAAAACGTTCTGGATGAGCAGCCTTTTCTGCAGCGAGCTCAAGTCTTGCTTTTTTATTTTTAAGTCGTTGTTTATTAACATCCTTGGTAACCACAAAAGCCGCGCCAACAGGGTTTGTAGCCAATGCCAAATCAATAAGAGATGAGTGGTTGTTGTAGAATCGGAGGGCTTGCTGTGGTGTCAACGATATCTTTTTAAAAAAGGAATTCTTCACTTTAACAGTCTCCACTTGTTCCGGGTGGATCTCTTCCACATTATCTTCATCAAATTCGGCTGGTACTAAAACTTCATTGTATGCAAGTTCTTGGTTTTCTCTGTCTCTTTCTTCAGGTTTTTGAATTTTAAACGAAAAGTCATCTAGATCAATAGTATCTGGAGTAGGTATGGCCATTGACATATCAGAAACATCCATATGTTCGTTTGTTGATCTGATTTTTTCATACTGTTGTAGAGGTCGATAAGTTTCATCTAAAATGTCTAAATAGTATAATTAAAGAAAAGTAAGCAATGCGCGTTATTGAAATTATCGCTATTTATTCACTTATTTTCATATCAATACCTTGATTCCCATGGTACATGGCGATTATATCACGCCTTTTATTGTACTGATCACCTTGAATTTCATTATCTAGTTAAAATAACTCTTTATTAAAAACTACAATATATTATTTGATTATTTAATAGTATTGGTTTTCGTACCATGAACTATAGGATAAGAGTTAGAAAGTAGGGAAGCAAATCAAAAACAAAATGCAGAGCAGGAACAGAATTATCAATATAATTAAAAGTAGTTGGGTTAGAAAATAAGCTATTAAACATCCATGCAATATATTTAATAATACTACCTTCTGATTCAGAAATTCGATTTATCGAATATTTATTTTGCAAACCAGAGCTTGCAGTTTCTCCAGGATAAAAACTTGGTGACTGACCATAAATTGAAGGCTCAATGTCGCTCATTTTAGATGAAGCTGAAGCATACATGAAAGAGAAGGATTCTGGTTGAACGGGATCAACTGTACTATAGCAAGCAGTTTGTCCGTGGATGGAAGGTTCGTCCTTCTCAGATATACGAATGATTGGTAAGGAATCATACAAATCTGGTGCTGGAATAACGGGAGGGACTTCAAGGAAATCAAATGACCCTGGCATTCTATCACTCAAATAAGCTGTGTCATTTTCTGGATTTCGAAAACTTATAGTATTTCCTTCAATGGATTCCAGTTTGATATGTGCAGATGGAGATTTATCATATAATATGCTGCTCTCATAAACATCTTCTTTTTCTTCTGATTTTGGAGACGGCGGATAACCATTGTTAATGTAATTGAGTGCTCTGTTTGAAGCATCCAGTGCATATGTAAGGGGAAGTCGTTCTTTGAATTTTGGACAATTGTCGGAAGTACTAGTTTCAATCAGTAATTCATTATCTGAATCTGCAGGAGAAGGTGGTGTTTCAATCGGAATGGAAAGAATGGATTGAGTGATAGCACAGTAAGACGAATTAAGTTTATGTTTTAACGATGGACCAGTGGTGGCTTCTTGTAGGATAAACTGAGCTTTGGTTGGGACATCATACACACTATGACTAACGTCGTTTCTTTGAATAGAGCTATTGGTAGATTCTGTCATGATCGTTTGACCCAGAGTAAGGACATCATAAGGATTATGAATAGGCTGTGGCTTGTTAGACTTATATTTAGAATCTGGAATTTGCATACTAGAACGCTTGGAACTTGTGGAATCTGGAGTCTCGAGTGAAGATGACGATACCTGAATAGCTTTATTTAAGAGGGATTGACCAAGAGTAGGTACATCATAAGGCTTATGAGTAAGTTTAATTGGACTCACTTTTACGATCACATAGTTAGGACATGATTTGCATGGATCAAATCGGCTGCATGTTGGCACCATTTGACTTCTTTTTTCGGTAACAATATTTTCCACTTGAGATATATCTTGAACTTTATTTGGAGATAGAACGGCATTTCCGTTAGCACCCTGAAAGCGAGCGGAATTTGTAGTTGTCTCATTGTCATAATGGAGACCAGATCGATTTTGTAAAAGTATATTTGTTGCTCCATTTTCTTGATCTTTCAAGACTAGACCTATTCAGATGAATATGGAATTAGGACATGGACATATGTACATAGAAAGATTAATTTACCATCTTTAAGACCAAGTACTTTTCCAGCTATCAAGTTTTCATGATCTCGATTATTAGGTTCATGGTTTTCATCTGTAGAAAGCGGAGTATTTTCCAAAGATGTCCACAAACTTTGTAATGGTTGATTGTTATCGACTGAATCAAAAATTATATCATTATCGTCTGAACCGCCGCCTAGAATTTTATGTCCTAAATGTTGATGGTAAGGTTTGGAGGTTTCCATATCTACTGTATCACTTTTTTTAGTCGAGGCGGAGTTGTCCAAGCGTTTTTGATTATATATATTATTGTTCTGATCTGATCTAGACAAATTTTGTTTGTTGCTATTCATCGTATTGTTATTTCTTTTGTGTTTTGCTGAAATTGGAAGCGAAGGATATTCTCTGTAGAAATTGTTCTGGTCAAGACTAGGACGAGAATACGCTGCATTATTTTCGCCATTAGAACCTCCAAAAGACACCATGTTTGATTCATTATTAATAGCCTTTTTCTCCGTGTTACTTGGGGGAGATTGACTTATCTTAAAGCCCTGTATATCCCTTTTGTTCTGATTATTACTTATGGAAAAGAATGAATGGGAAGGTAAATTAGATTTTCTTGAAATGATATCGTCTGTTTCGAAATGAAGCATTGAATCTTGATCGAATTCATGGTCAGGGTGCTTGAAAATAGCCCCTTCATTTTCTGCTAAAGGGGCCCGCTGAGCTTGCGCGTTAGTGTTGACTTCAAGAGAGGATGATCTTTGCTCGGAATCAGTAAAATGTAAACCTGATCTTGGTTCTTCACTAAAAAAGTGTTGGTATCGTGATTTTGTTTCTGATTGGATTATATACATACATTTCACCAGAGTTATCACTGGGCGATACATTTCTTTCGTTTTCATAGATCCACACGCCGTTTGAAAGTTTAGGTTTCATTATAGTCGAGTTTAATCTACTGTGAAAAAATACAAAAGAACAAGGAAATAACTTGTTTTATTATATATATTTCAAGAGTTGGCAAGGGTGTTTTAAATATATCAATGAGGAAATTGTTTCACTAACTACCAGGAAACGACAGCTGTCTGAGGAGAAAATTTGATCTATGATCTATATAGCAGCATTAATACAGAATATAAAGAAGAAAGTGGAAGCTCAATTTCAAAAAGAAGAAAAATTAATTGCTCTATCAATGTAATTGGAAATGTATATCTTGATCAGATTTTGGTATTACAGATCAAATATTAAAAAAGATTATAGAGGTAGTGTTCCAGACTGTTTTGATAGCAAGCCGCCATGCAGAGAATTACGTAGAGATTTTGCCATCAGAAACACAGCAACTTAAGATGTTTAGCTTATAGGGTATCATTTTCGGATTGCTAATGCAGAACTACATCAGTTTTTGAATACCGAAGCTATCAAATTTTGTTTATGTATTATTATTAATATTATTATTATTAAACAAGCAGGGAATTGAGCGATATTCATCAAATATTGGTTCTATCAACTGTGTTTTACTTTAGACAAAATAATCTAATTTAGTAGGCAAGATAAGTTTTTTGAATCCTGGGAAAGATCGCAAAAATGTACATTTTTGAGTTTTACAATTGGTCTGGTACTAATCTTTTGGTTCTAATATAATTTTCAATGCTCTAGAAAACTTAAATTTTACAGAATTAAATGAACTGATATTATAACCAGAACCGCAAAAAAAAAGAACGTTTACAAATACTGTCTTTATTTAGCCACACGTTTTCTTTTACAACTCTCGTTGAAACTGTTTTATTCTCCTCGCCCCTTTTCTCTCTCTCTCTCTCTCTCCTTTATTCCTATAATACTGGAGTACCAACGGTCTAAAATATGGACTAGCATATAACTTATAGCATACTAAATCAAAAGGGTAGTACTTTGACTTGTTTTCTTATATATAAATATTGTCTTAACATTTTCATAGCGTATTTTTGTCCTATGTTTTTATTTTTGAACCCACTTTTGATCGGTTGGTTCGCTTTTAACCAGTTAGCCCGTGTTTGTAAAAGTTTATTCATTTTGTAATAATTGACCAGATATCACTTCTTTGTAATAATTCAACATTATTATTTCAGCCAATTTTTATTTGTATCGATTGGAAAAACATGTAATAAAAAGTACAAATTGAGGAAGTTGATTTTGATAAAACAAAAAAAAAGAAGAAAGAACAAAAGTATGATCAGACCAAAGGTAAGTATTTAAAGTATAATATCCTAAAAAAGACATAGTAAAACAAAAAAAAAAACAAAAAACAATAATAGCATAAATGATTTTACTAATAAAACATATGTACACACTGAGAAAGAGAGATTCGAGATTGTATTAATATTGATAATAGTAATAATGTATCAGTAAATAAAATTTATTTTTACAAGTTAGAAAAATCAGGGGTAAACTGACAAAATCCATTTTCGGATTAAAAAATTATAAGACAATGGAGTTTATATAGCTACCAAAAGCATTTATAAGTATCGACCAGCGAGATTAGCTTTTTCCTGAAAGTTGTGAAAGTTGAATCATAGCAGTTACTGCTTCACCTTCAACATCGCTTGTTTTTAGTCTTTTATTTCTTACTATATTTCGTAGTGGAGGAAGTTCGATAGTTGAATCAGAGATGGGTTTATTTGATAATTTTATAGATGGAGGAGGTAGCCGAACAAATCCTTGATAACTTTGACGTTGGTTAGAAGGTGGTGATGTTGATACCTGCATTGTGTACTCATAGCGAGACGGTGTCGGATTAATGTATACCTGATTATGAGTTAGTTCTATCGAACATGTAGTTTCGTGCTCAGTGTTGATGCTATAAGATTGCTGTAATGGTTTATTTGCATAAATAGTACTTGGATTACTCTCACTACAATTTGTACTATCTGTACCACTACTGGCTAAACTGCTTCTTCTGTCGGAATAAATGTCAGGGGACGTCATTTCGTTTTTTTCCTGGTGCTGAAGGAAATGGATAGGGGGTGATAGATGAGATGTAAGGGGTGGTATTAGTTGAGAAGATGTTGTTGTGAGTGGAGAAGAAACTCCAGGCTGATCTTGAATTGAAAGTTTTCTTTTTCGAGATACAGGGCTTTTAGAAAAAAAAAAGTTCTTGAAGATAAATATATGTTATCTATTTTAAATAAAACATATGCCTTACTTTTGAGCTCTGTTTTCTTTTCGGATTCGAATCCTTGCTCCTTGATCTGAAAATGATCTTGAAAGAAAAGTAGAATCAAGCACCCCAGGAAATTTTCGAGTCGAATACACAGTGAAAACGTTAGTAAATAACGAGTTTAGGCATACAGCTCCATATCTGTATCAACATCAAAGCAGTAAGAATAGAATCTTAATGGAAAATTGTCTACTTACATAGTAACTTGGAAAAGTGAAAGTTTTAACCTGAAATCACCTTCAACCTTCACAGAAAGATCTCCAAAAATAAAGAAAGCACAGTCTAAAAAAAAGAGATACGGTTAGTTAGAATAATTTAAGGGTATAATATAAACCTAGACGTAATTTAAAAGTGATAATATTTACCAGTATTGTCAATATCTTTCAGTTTGTACATAGATGAAGATGTTTGACCAGATAGAGCATTATGGGTGGGTGTGTATACTTCACTATCGTTGGTAGGATGTGCGAGATTGGCACACATAAAGAAATAAGAATCTTGATGGAAAGTACTATTTATTTTGATCAGATTAAAGTCCTCATGGTCATTTTTTATACGTACTTAGTTTGTTGCGGAGTACCTTTATTCAATTTAATTTGAACGATTGGAGGTGGGTCAATAGGTCGGCGATCTGAATCAAAGGTACAAATATAAACAATTGAGAATAGTGTGGCAATGATGTAACAAAAATATTATATTAAAACATGTGTATACAAATTCTACAAGTTTGTGTATAATTATTTTGTTTATTTACCTCTTTCATTATTAGTGCTGATACGAGCATGGATGGGATGTTGCCGATTTTGTAGTATAAAATCATTACTATTTTTCAAATTTAGTTGTCGTATCTATTTCTATATTTTATATAGAATACCTGCTTGAACTTTGAAGATAACAGGTGGACAAAAAGTTATAATTGTGAGTATTCGTTTTAGACATTCTTTAATTTTGAAAGATTCGTTTAATGATGGTATTATAAAATTATCTATAAATAGTCTCTATTTCTTTCTTTATAAACAAAGCGCAACAGCCAATAATAATAATAATAATAAAAATAGGAAGTAGAAAACAAGAAAGAAAAGCGAAATAAAGTCGTGCGAACAGAAATCGATCTGATAAAAAAAATATTCCAAATATAAATGTTGGAGCTTCCACTGGAGAGCTATGGTTTAAAGCGGAGCTTTTTGATAAGTCAACTCAAAGGTTGGTAATTTATATTCCCCTTCTTCTCTCTCCCCTTTTTTTAATCATCCGATTGTATTTCTATAATTTGCTAATTCATTAAGCGTGTTCTCGAAACAAAAAATAAATATATAAAAAAAAACTCTTAGTGTAGTGCACTAAATTACTTCATTAAGATTAGGAATTTTTCAAATTGAGCTTTGTTAAATCTAAAAAAAACCAAGCTCTCTTTGTATCTTACCTCATATAATAATAGCACATAGAGACACATCAGAAAAATAGTGAGACACCTTAATACCCTCCTCAAACAATCCGAGGATACTTCCTTTCACTATAAAAGCTCGGAAAGTGCCTTCTTCTCAAGAACTTTAATCACATACCCATATGATTTTTTTAGATTAATCTGATAAAATAGATATAAATCATGCTAAATATTTGTGTATTAGTAAATTTTTATCCTCATTACTAGTATCTTATGTTTCTTTTTCCTAGCTATTTAATTGTGATGTATATTCTAATAACAACAGAGATGAATAAAAGTAACAAGCAACAAGGAGGAAACTGGTAATGAAAATGAAGTATAATGCTAATTCAAGGAGGTTTACCATGTTATTATATAGTCCTTGGGATGATATCAAAAGCACTTAAATCTCTCTTTATAAATATATATTTATATCCATATCTATGTATATGTCTATGTCTATATCTATATAATGCTATTATTATTGTGTATTTGGTTTCATTAAAACCAAGTATGGAAAAAAGTTGCAGTTAGCCGGTCAAAACCTAATCGCAAAAGAGCAGGTGATTTATTGACTCCCACCTTACAGTCTTGTACTAGTCATTATTTTTACCCTCTTTCGTTTGACTATTAAAAATAAAAATATGTAGTATGTAAAGAGTAGAAGAGCGTCATGTGTATATTTGCAGATAAAACAGCGAGATAGTCTATAGTGGACTTCAAGAT
>MU622516.1:21098-43910 GCA_025399235.1 Backusella circina FSU 941
TTTTTTTTTTTTTTTTTTTTTTTTTTTTTTTTTTTTTTTTGGACCTATTTATGTAACTTCGTGTTATAGGACTACCAAAGAATACATAAAGGTTTAATCTGCAGTATAGAGATAAAAATGAGAAAAATCTTGATGACTCTGTCCTGGTGGTTAAGTGAAATGAGCAGAGAATTGTTACTGACATAAACTGAATACTAATAGTGGAATACTCCTCTCATCATATATTAGTGAAAAAAAAACCCCCCTTCTTTCCACTATTTGATAGTTTACTTTATATTCATTTTTACTTAGATATTTTATGAACTAAAACTTAGTTATTCGTTAGTGCTTACATTTATTCTTATATACGACAGTAATCTTGCGTCTGAGCTAAATAATAAATATAATTAATTCTGGAAATAACGATTAACATATCATATATTAGAATAGTAAACTTGAGATTAATAGGAATAACGTCTTATTCTTGTTTTCTTTGTAACGTTGACTGTGTCACTTATCCTTTTAACAGACTATTTTTAGTGGGCGCCGTGGATATTCAGAAGTGAGTACTTCTCGTAAAAAAAAAAAACAAAACAAAACAAAGCAAAATAACTGATTCATGACCTTAAAACCCCCTTTTTATGATTCATTCTATTTATCAACCTGATTCGCTTTTATCTTGTAACTAAAACTTTCTTTCCTCCATTTAAATTCTATTAAGATAGTCAATATCATCAATTTTATTATCATCCACCCAATGCTATCACGTAAATATTGTTAGTATACAATTCTACTTGTTTGTCTTTTTTTTATATGAAAAAATATTATTTTCTAAAATTCGTAATTCTACCTATTTCTGAACAAATCATTGAGTATACAAAATTGTATCGCCAATTCGTTTACTGTGAAGTGAGTGTATAGTCTATGTGATAGGCGCAATAAAAATATATGTTGGGGTTTAAAAACATATGAGAAATTTTTGTATAAGAAGTAATAATAGAATGGGTTAATAATTTAAACCGGTTTGCATGAGGAAAACTTATATTTTAATAAAACGAAAAAAAAAAAAATAAAAAGGAAGGTCAAACTTTATTCACAAACAAATCATAGACATTTACCACTCATTCTCTATTGTCGCCGTCCAAACTTAACTGCCATATGGTTAAAAGTAAAAGAAATAGTGGTCACATGTAAGCCCTGATATCATTTAGAAACAGAATAAAGATTAAACTCACAGATGATAGCATATTCTATTACAATGTTTTCCAAAAAAAAGAGTGACTCTGTCTCTTATAATTTACTAAAGTACGCCTATTTTTTTGAGAACGATAGGTAGAATGAATATCCAGGCATATCTTCCATTGACATGGCTAAAAATGGTATCTGAGAATAAACATTAAGTGTTATTATTGTTAGATGGCAAATTTAATAATAATAATAGTAATAATAAAAAGAAAACATAAAATAGAATGATGAATATCACAGTTACAGATGGTTTACTTAAAGTATGGATCTAAATAAAATAATAAAGCAGCAGTAAATTTGTTAGGCGAAAACAACTACAAATTGTAGCGCGTGTAGTTCGGGAGGAGAAGCATGTCTTTTTATTCAATGTACCACAAATATTTGCATTGCTGGATTATCATTGCATTTATGACATTTCTTTATCATTCAATTTTACCAAAAAGTAAAATAAGGTACATAGGCTAGATCCAGTATTTGCCTAGAGTTATCCGAAATGTCACTTAAATTAATGTGCCGGGTAGCAATCAAGCGTATAGTCCGACACGGTTCCCTTTTGGGGAGGACCAGAGTGGAGTATTTTATGAGACCCTTTAGGCTATTTTTGAGCCGGATTAGAAATGATGGTTCTTTTTTTTTTTTGTTGATCAGTGACAAATAAAATGAATAGGAGATAGAGCACGTCATTTAAAATAAATAAACCAAAAGGTAGAGTTCGCAAGAATTACTAATGACGAATGGAATTTTTGTTTCATTTCTATTATTTTACCGTCCAGAAAAAAAAAAAAAAAAAGAGTGGCTGCAGAAAAGGGGAGTATATGAAAGAATTGGTCCAAATCTAACATGTTATCTGGAATTTGCGGTGGGTTTTTGGTAGAATTTTTTAGACGGAGTTTCAATCTCACTCTCCACAAATTGCACTATGCAGACATAAACTTTTTCCAAGTGAACATTCTGCTTTGGCTATGGCGCTAAATATATTAACTGTTGGATTTCTTTCAGTTTTCTCTCTTGTTATATTCAATCGATCAATAACACAGTAGTATGATTCAGTTTATAATAGTTATGTCATGCTAATACAACAGGTTTTGCCTGTCTATCAAGCGGGAAAACTATTTTTGTTGATATTTTTGAAGACAAAGCGGATATTCAATCTGCAGGCAAAAGAGTTCAGGCCACAATTTACCCGAAAAAGAAATGTATTTGTCCATCAAAGAAAAAAATATATATATAAGTAGAGGACTTTTTCTAGGTTTGCATTAATTTCTCTGATTAGAATCTACTACTTATTTTTTTTTTAAAAAAAGATTACAAAGAGCGTTTATTTAATAGACAAAAGCGCTTTAGTGATTTATTTAATTTCTTTTATTCTCTCTCGTTAATATATTATTATTATTTTTTTTCTTATCTGATACATCTTATACTACTTAATACATAACAAATTTTAATTTCTTTTCCAATATGGATATGCCATCCCAGCCAGGCTTGCCGCCTGAACATCAAGATCGAGACCAAGATTTTCATGCTCGATATCAGAATGGATCCGACGATTCTACTATTGAAGGAGTCCACGGAAAAGAAGAAATGAGTGACAATGAATCTCAATATTCCAAGCAACACAGCCGAGTTGGAGGCGGTTTTGGTGAAGCTGACGGTAACGCTGTGAATATCGAAGGTGCCATGTTAAATTATGAAGATATGCGTAGAGAACTCACTCAACAATCTCGTATCTCCCGTGTAAAGACCAATACAGCTGGAGATGCCGAAAAAGGTGATGCTGCCGACTTTGACTTGACTGACTTCTTAAGAAACCAGAACGATGAAGGTGAATCTCAGGGTTTTCATCCCAAGCACATGGGTGTCGTCTGGAGAGATTTAACCGTTCAAGGTCTTGGTGCTGATGCAAAGTCTATTCCTACTAACTGGACCATGATCCGTGGCCTTGTTCAATGTTGGAAATGGTTTTCTCATAAGGGTAGTGATTTTACCATCTTGAAGGGCAATGATGGTTTCTGTAAGGACGGTGAAATGTTACTGGTACTTGGTCGTCCTGGTGCTGGTTGTACTACTCTCTTGCGTATCATTGCAAATATGCGCGCCTCTTATACCAAAATTGATGGTACTGTGTCTTATGGTGGAATTGACGCCGAGGAATTTGGTAAGCATTTCCGTGGTGAAGTGTGTTACAATGAAGAAGAAGATCTCCATTATCCTACCTTGACCTGTAAGCAAACCTTGAAGTTCGCCTTGAAGAACAAGACTCCTGGTAAGCGTTTTGACGGTGAATCCAAGTCTGAATTCATTGATAAGATTCTCTACATGCTTGGAAACATGCTTGGTTTGACAAAGCAGATGAACACCATGGTTGGTAATGCTTTTGTTCGTGGTCTCTCTGGCGGTGAACGTAAGCGTCTTTCTATTGCTGAACAAATGACTACTCGTAGTTCTATTAACTGTTGGGATTGCTCTACTCGTGGTCTTGATGCTTCTTCTGCTCTTGATTATGTCCGTTCTCTTCGTATTATGACCGATATCTTACATAAGACCACCATCTCTACTCTCTACCAGGCATCTGATAGTATATTTCATCTCTTTGATAAGGTTATGGTTCTTGATGAAGGTCATTGTATCTATTTTGGTCCCACATCTAGTGCAAAAGGCTTCTTTGAGGATATGGGTTTCTACTGTCCTGATCGTAAGTCTACTCCTGATTTCTTGACTGGCCTCTGTAACATGAATGAACGCGAGGTTCGCAAGGGCTTTACTGGTGATGTCCCTGCCAATGCTGCTCAGTTTGAAAAGGCTTACAAGGATTCTAAATTGTATACCCAAATGATGGCTGAACGTGATGAATATGAGAAGAAAATTCAAGAGGACCGTCCTGATGAAAAGTTCCGTCAAGCCTTTATTGAAAACCATCAAAAGTTTGCTCCCAGAAAGTCTCCATTTATTGCCACCTACTTTACCCAGGTCAAGGCTCTTACCGTCCGTCAATTTGAACTTATTTATGGTGATAAGGGTGCTTTAGTTTCTCGTTATGGTGGTGTTGTTGTTAAAGGTATTATCATGGCTTCTGTATTTTACAAGATGCCTCTTGATGCTAGTGGTGCCTTCTCCAGAGGTGGTTCCATTTTGTTCTCTCTCTTATTTAATGCTTTGATTGCTCAGTCTGAATTGTCTGCTTTTATGGAAGGTCGTCGTGTGCTTGAAAAGCACAAGCATTTTGCTTTATACCACCCTTCTGCCTTTTATATTGCTCAGGTCATTGCTGATTTTCCACTCGCTTTTGTTCAGGTTGTTGTGTTTGAACTTTGTGTCTATTTTATTATGGGTCTCAGACTTCATGCAGGAAACGTAAGTTTTAATTTATATATTTGACTTGTTTATAAGCCTGATACTCATTTTATATATTTATTTCTCTATAGTTCTTCTCCTTTATGATTATTCTGATCTTTACCAATATGTGTATGAACGGTTTCTTCCGTTTCTGGGGTGCCGTGTCTCCTAATTTCTTCACCGCTTCTCAGCTATCAAGTATCTTGCTTATTGCTGCCCTGATTTACTGTGGTTACCAGATTCCATACAAAGAAATGCATCCTTGGCTGTTTTGGATTTACTGGATTAATCCTCTTGCTTATGGTTACAAGGCACTCATTTCTGTCGAAATGCATGGTGTATCTTACAGTTGCGCAGGTGCCAATTCTGTTCCATATGGTCCCTCTTATACCGACTCTGCTTATAAGACCTGTATTGTTCAAGGTGCAACCCCTGGTCAGGACTACTTTACTGGCGATGAGTACCTTCATAATGTTTATGGCTATGAAACCTGGCAACGCTGGATTGACTTTGTCGCCGTGGTTTTGTTCTTCCTCTTCTTCACTGCCTTGACTGCCCTTGCTATGGAGTATGTTGACTTGCAAAAGGAAGGTTCTATTGCCAAGGTTTACAAGGAAGGAAAAGCTCCCAAGCAACTTGATCTTGAAGACCAACTTAATCAGGTTGTTACTGAAACTGATATCAAGATGGAAGCTACTCATGATGGCACCACCTTCTCCTGGCATCACATGGATTATGACGTACCTGTTAAGGGTGGAACTCGTCGCTTACTTAATGATGTCGGTGGTATTGTAAGACCTGGTCATCTCACTGCTCTTATGGGTTCTTCTGGTGCTGGTAAGACCACTCTTTTGGATGTGCTCGCTAAGAGAAAGACCATTGGTAAGATTGAAGGTCGTATCTATATGAATGGTGAGCCTCTTGGTCCTGACTTTGAGCGTACCACTGGTTACTGTGAACAAATGGATGTCCATAATCCTAATGCTACTGTTCGTGAGGCTCTCAAGTTCTCTGCCTATCTTCGCCAAGATGCTTCTGTTCCCAAAGAAGAGAAGGATGCTTATGTTGAGCAAATTCTTAGCCTTTTGGAAATGGATCGTATTGCTGATGCTCTTGTTGGTGATCTTGAAGCTGGTATTGGTATCTCTGTTGAAGAACGTAAGCGTTTGACCATTGCTACTGAATTGGTTGGTAAGCCTAAACTTCTATTCTTGGATGAACCTACTTCTGGACTTGATGCTCAAAGTTCCTTCAATATTGTTCGTTTCATTCGTAAGCTTGCTGATGCTGGTTGGCCTGTGCTTTGTACTATCCATCAACCTTCTGCCACTCTTTTCGAACACTTTGACCACTTGGTCCTTTTGGTCCGTGGTGGTAAGACTGCTTACTGTGGTGAAATTGGTAAAGGTGCTGCTTCTCTTATTGATTACTTTGAAACCAATGGTGGACCCAAGTGCTCTCCTAGTGCTAACCCTGCTGAATATATTCTTGAATGTGTTGGTGCCGGTACTGCTGGTAAGGCTACCAAGGACTGGTCTGAAGTCTGGGCTGCCTCCCCTCAAGCCAAGACTTTGGATGCTGAGCTTGAAGAAGTCCATCAAGGTATTGATCCTCACCACAAGAACCACAACAGTCCTTACTCTCTTCCTTTCGCCCAACAATTCTGGATTGTTTACAAGCGTATGAATGTCTCTTGGTGGCGTTGTCCTACCTATAACTTGGGTCGTCTTTTCAACGTCTGCTTCATTGGTCTTATTTCCGGTTTCTCCTTCTGGAAGATGGGTAATACCCCAGCTGATATGCAAAACCGTATGTTCTCTGTGTTTACTACTCTCTTAATGAGTAATGCTTTGATTATCTTGGCTCAACCTCGCTTCATGCAAGAGCGTGCCTGGTTCCGTCGTGAATTTGCTTCCCGCTACTATGGTTGGGCGCCTTTTGCACTCTCTTGTATCTTGGTTGAAATTCCTTACCTGATCTTCTTTGCTGCCATCTTCTTGTGCTGTTTCTACTGGACTGCAGGTCTACTCAATGAATCCACCCGTGTCGGCTTTTTCTTTATCCACTTTGTATTCTTCTTGTTCTACTCTGTATCACTTGGTTTTGTTATTGCTGCTTTCTCCAGTACTCCACCCATGGCTGCTGTCATCAATCCTTTCTTTACCTCCATTTTGATTTTGTTTGCTGGTATTGTACAGCCTCCCTCCTCCATGCCCTACTTCTGGCGTTCTTGGATGTACTGGCTAGATCCGTACCATTATGTGATTGAAGGTCTTGTGGTGAATGCACTTGCTGATATCCCTGTCTATTGTAATGATGATCAATATCTCCAGATCCCTGCTCCTGAGGGCCAGACGTGTGGTCAATATATGGCTGACTTCTTTAATGATGGTGGTCTTGGCTATCTCAAGGATTCCAATCAAACTGGTCTCTGCGACTACTGCCAATACTCTATGGGTAACGATTACTACGAAGGAAGAATTGGTTGGAGCTACAGCAATAGATGGCGTGATTTTGGTATCCTTATTTGCTATTGTGTCTTCAATATCATCCTTTTCTTGCTGTTTGTCTTTTTATTCAGAAAGCAAAAGCGATAAGCTTATTACCATCCACTTTTACATTCCTTTATATTATTATAACTATACTCTTTAGATTTACCCTTTCTTTTCTTTTCTTTTTTTCTCTCTTTCAATTCCACACACACACACATTCTCTTATTATTAAAAATGTATATTAGAAGAAATAAAAACGCATTTTATTTACTATCCAAGTCTTTTTATATTAATATATATATATTCATTTATCAGTTAAAAGATATTGTCTTTGGTAGTTGTCTTCATTTTTAAGCAGGTTCAGCGATTTATAACCACTTTTGATTCAATATTGATAAAATAAGTGTATTGCCTTAGTGAAAGAATGATCCCAAACCATTATAAAAACACCATAAATCATTGACGGATAACACTCATGCGCTATACATACATTCATTAAGCATGTTTATGGTATATAATTATATTTATGTTTATATTTTAAGCCAAGAACGAAACAATTTTGATTTTTATGACGGATTCAAAAAAAGTAGGTAAATTAGATCAGCGTTCAGTAGTGATAAAAAAAAATGAGATCACTGCATAAATACGGCCCAAAAACGAGTCGTCACGTGCAACAGCAACAATAAGATATGAATCCAGAGAGAGTTTTACATAAACATTTCATTATCTTTTTTACATATACATGTTTAATCCCTCTCGTCTCAAAGTCCAACTCAAGCTCTCCATAAGTCGTCTGAAGATGCTGCAGTCGAAAAAGACGTCTCTGAATCAACAGCATCGACGCGAGATTGCGACACTCTTGGAGAAGGACAAAGAATCGAGTGCACGGGTCAGAGTCGAGCACATCATTCGTGACGATATGGTAATTGAGGCCATGGAGGGTTTGGAACTGTATTGTGATTTGCTGCTTGCACGATTTGGACTTATAGAACAATACAAGTAAAGGATTTTTTTTTTTTTTTTTTTTGTGTCTAGAAAGATATAGAACTTAAAATAGAATATATATAGGACGTGTGAATCAAGTATTGAAGAAGCTGTAAACACCATCATTTGGTCTGCTCCACGTGTTGGAGAGGTGAAAGAGCTCTTATTAGTAAGAGATCAATTGGCGGTCAAGTACGGTAAGGAGTTTATGATGCAGGCTTTGGAGAATCAAGATGAAAGAGTGGATCCAAAGGTAAAAGTCTTTTGATAGAATAAAAAGTATGTGTATGTGTTATTTAATATATATATATATATATTTATACAAACAACAACTAGATTGTGATTAAATTGGATATAAGCATACCAGATCCATTTTTGGTAGAACGCTACTTGGAGGAAATAGCACGGGCGTACAAAATACAATGGACTTCAGATATTCTTAAACAAGAAGAACAAGACGAACAGGATGAATATGATGCTATTGGAGGACATAAAGAAGAAGAAGAAGAAGAAGATATCGAAGCAGTAAGTGTCAATTCTACATAATAATTCTATTGCATATATTTTATTTAATACTCTGATTAGTTAATATCACTTGATGACAATGTCACTCCAGCTACAATCGAGAATAATGACTTTGACTTTGATTTACCCGAGATTCCATCTAATACGCCTTTAAACAAACCAAGCGCACCACCAGCAAAAAAGGACGATGATGAGTTTGATGACTTGGCTAAGCGTTTGGCAGCCTTAAAAAAGAAATAACAATAAAAAAAAAATCGAATCATTTTTGTTTCTCCGAATTGTTTTTATTTGATTGGAAGAAAAATGTTTTTTTTTATGGAAAAAAAGAAACTTGCTTTTCACTTACTTCTTCTTCACATATTTATAAACATAAAATAGAAATGAATTCACAAAATGAAGAGCAAATGATACCCAATGAAGAAGCATTCAAAACAACATCAGTTGCTCTTATTGAAAAACTATTACAATTCCCAACACCACGTCTTGATTCCAAAATAGTCAATGTACTCTTACTTGAAGGTAAAAAAAAAAAAAAACTCTTTATTTTTGGTTTATATGTACAATGACTGACATGGCGTCTTTTTTTTTTTCTTACTTTAAGGCATGATGGACATCTTTATGACACATGTTTCGCGTTTACAACAAGAAGAGGCCAAAGAAGAGCTGAAAAGCTACACTCTCCAACAAAAGATAGAATTTACCAAACATAAGCGAGATTTATTAGACTTGGAAGCCATGAAGAGATCCTATCATGCAATGGAATTTCTATCGGGAACAACAGCTAATCATCTTTGGATACAGAATTCAACATTTTATACAATTGGTAAATAGTAGTAAAATAATAAATAAACTCGAAATAGATGTATTAATTGCATTTATATAAAATATAAATACAGTGGGCCATCTGTTTGAAGTGTTTTTACCCAATTCAAATGGCAATTTCAATCATTTTTTCAAGATATTTCAACACTTGGGACGACGTAATCCATGCAATATGTTACAGTTTGTGATTATGCGTAATCAAGCATCGATTATCTTTGATTTCATGCTGCCGTACATTACAGAAGGCCCGATTCTTGATTCCCTGTTGAATTTGATCTTTGTGCGAGATATTAATCAGGAGACGAAGGATCAGAGAGAGGAATGTCATCATGAATTACAGAGATTGGGGTTTTTGGAATGGATGGTGGATGCGATAGAGCTGAAAGGTAAAAAGAGAGAAAAGTTATAAAAAGGTTGTTGTTGTTATTTAAAAGCTATATATAGAGAATCCTGTGTTTGTTGAGGCTGCGCAGGAACTCTTCTCTAGAGTGATTACAGAGGCTTCACAGGTGGATAATGGTGACATCTTGTTTGCTTCTTTAAAGACAGATAAAGGTAAAGACATCATTGAATTATTAGTAAAGGTAAATAAAGAGTACGATTGCTATTATCATTATTATGGTGAATAATAAAGCGTATATCATAATTAGGATGTTATTGAGTATCCGGCATCAAAGGAACGAGAAAGAACAATTAATATAATTAAATTACTTGTCAGAAGGTAAAGGATAAAAGAGAAAGAGACATTGTAATGGGGATTGATGAAATGGATTTTCTTTATATAAATCATCAGCGGATTACTTACTACAAGAGCATCTGCCATCTCTCAACCAGTGGAAGGACCGTTGTATAGTATTTCAACTCGTGTACAGGAACTATTAGCAATTCATATTCCTGACTTTTGCCATGTTCTCGGTGGATCAGAGACTAAATCGTAAAGTGGATATAATATTATCAATACTTCGTTTGTACTCATTTTTGATGCGTATAGATCACTTTTTACAACTTCAGATATGGATTTATTAGACATTATTTATCAGATTTTATACAATGCAAATGAAATGACAGAGATGCTGGCATCAACAACAAATTCATTTTGGAACATACTCGTAAAGACATTTTTTGAAAAATCGTATGATCTTTTTCTTTTTCTTTTATTTGACAATGACTTATGAAAACCTCTCTTTTTTTGTTTCTATCATTGTAGCACTTGTAATATTTATCATACGTTATTTTACAGAATAATATGTCTGGTCTTTGCAAGTCATCATGAACCCACATTGGACATTTTACTCCATCAAGAATCATTAGTAAAGAGACTTATTGATGAATACCAGGATACAAAGCGTATTACAGGTAAACAATGATGCTTTATATGAAACTATCTTGATCTCGACTCATATTTATCTATTTTTTTTAAAAAAAAAAAAAAAAGAAACACGGGGGTTTATATTATTAATATTAAATCAATTACGCCTCATGATGGACTCGCATCAATCCGATTTCCTTGCACACAATCTCACCATGGATACACAATTCCAAGATTTCCTACCACAAATAAGAAAGGACACCTATTCACAGATTGAACCTATTTATAAATGGAAACTAGATGCATGTCCTCGCCCACCCGCGCATATTGGTCCCAGTCCACCCATTCAAGCTGTTCATTTCTCACCTTATACTGGTACACTACCACTGATGTCAAATGCTGCTGATCATGATGAGGCTGCTTCAGGGATTGATTTAGGAAGTGATTGTAAGTGTGTGAATATGTGTGCAGGAATATGAAACTAAAATATATCCTAGTTGCTTATTGTTTAGGATTTAAAGAGCAGACAGCATTATCACGCACAAGTTCATTTGTAAATGACCATCAAGATTTTCCAATGGATATTATTTGGGGTGAGAGTTTAACAGCAGACCATGATAATCCATAAAAGAAAAAAAAAAGTTTATTGTAAATATATACATATATATATATATATATATATATATATATATTTATTCCCCTTATAAAAAAAAAATACGCCTCAAAATATAAACAACGTGTCAAATTCGTGTAACTGCCAACATTTTAATAAGAAAAAGGGTCTTGTTTATTTATTTATTTAACAGTAAAGGGATTATGTATATATTATAGTCTATATCTTTTTTTAATAGGGGGATGCTAGGGCACCCATTGGGTCATACGCAGGCAAGACGGTAGGCTCGGTATCCAACAAATCTACCAATTTTGAAGGCACAGCAGATGTTTCCAAAACAATCTATTATATATACAAAATCAGTATTATATATATATATATATATATATAAAACAAAAAACAAAAAACTACCTGATATACGTATTCATCAAACCAGCTATCCCGCATGACCCAAAACCCTTTCTCACCTGACGCGTCTGACCAACTATTCTCCACACGCCAGCGCACTGGTTTCCCATCCACAACATGCACACCTGTAAACATCATCGCATGTGTCATTAGACTCTCGCCCAACACCAGTCGATCGGCCTTGGAGAGATGGAACTCGATATCAAACCCGAGCTTATAGTCATGGATATCCAGGTCCATTACACCGTACTTACGGCTGCTGAATTTACCCACGTCGCAGCCAAACCAGACCGGGGAGCCGGATTTGAGCACCTTGATAGCTAGTTCTTTGAGCTGTGAAGAGCTAGTGTTGACATAGCGGGTGGGTCGACCACCGACAATGTTACCTAAACGATCGACGGTGTAAAGACGGTTATAGTCGTTACGGGGGTCATTGATCAATGACATTGTCTTTAAAATCTATATATTATATATGAATTATTTTGAAGTTTTTTTTTTTTTTTTTTTAAGCAAACAGATATCTATCCAAAAAAAAAGTGATCTAGCACTTTCTCTTTATTAATCAACTTTATCTGTGTTTTATTTGCATTGTTATTCTCACTTAATAAGAGCTTCATCGTTTATATACTTAAGAATGGTTGCTATGGCAACCAATATTTGATGAATCAACAATAATACTTTGTTTTATATTTCTCACGCTCAAAACTAAAAAAAAAAAAAAAAAAAAACTTACTGGATAATTCACAATTTCCTTCATAAACTTCTTTGGCGTCATGACTGGCAGTCCCACAAACTTACCATCCTTATCATGTGTCTCAAAACGGAACTCCTTGGGCGGTTCACCCAAAAAGATAACAAGCACGCGATAGATATCCTGCATCATCTGCTCCTTGCTCATCTTTTGGCCCTTACGCATCGCCAATGCAAACTCTCGGAGCTTTACCGTGACAATCCAGTTTAATCGGCCCGTGGAAGAGGAGGCGACAGTCTCTGGGTAGGCCTGTTTAGGGACAATGCCATACTTTTCGATGAGATTGACAAACATATCCCATTGTCCTCCATCTCCGATCGGGTCAGAGAGGAGATATTGTACGACACGGTCGTTGATGTCTGTGTCCTTGAGATCAATCATGTTTTCAAGAAACCAATTCGCCTTTTCGAGTTTATCTATATGGAGACTGTTATTTATCTATATTACACCAAAAGAAAAAAAAAAAAAGATATATGTATATACCATAGAAGAATAGAAAACTCTGACTGAGTTCAAAGTCCTCATTCAGATTATATTTACGAATGACAGCTCGACGGAGTACATTCGTACCTAAAACATACGTGTGCATGAATATTAACATGGACACGTCACCTCTCTCTCTTTGATAAAACACATTTACCTGCAAAGAGCCAGCATCGTCCGGATTGTTTCTGGTTTGTCGCCAACCCTTCCGTTTCCACCCTGATATTGAATACATGCTGATCCTGGTTTCTTACAGTGGGGTTGACCATCACGTCCACAGGGTCATTCTGCATCACAGCATTCATGGCAAGGACATTTTTGTCATGTTTCCAAAATTGGGAAGAAAACTGCTCGAGCTGCTCAGGTGACAGGTTGCTTGGAGAGACCAGTGTGATGTCTTCTACAGCTTGGGAAAGTTCTTGTTCATAGGAAGATGAGAGCATCTCTGCTTTCTTTTCATCGAATGTATCGAGCGTACTTTTTGAATTGGCTTGTCCCATCATATAATAAATCGAGTTTTATATATATATATATATAAAAGAAGAAAAGAAGAAGAAAATAAAAAAGGAAAAATATTTATAGATATCAAAAAAAAAAAAAAAAACTGTCAACATGACCCTCTTTTTTTTTTATTATTATTAAAAGTATAAATGTTTGTTTATATATATAAACTCCGAACAAATAATCCTCTATGTTGATTCCGAAAACTATTAAAAACAAGATTTAAAAGCACTAGATATACAAGTGAAGAAACCACTCTGCTCTTCTTGCTCCTCCACGTGACCATCTGCCGCTACCGTAGAGCTGATGGTAGAGGGTGGGTAAACATAGTAGCTATTATTATGACTATGAATGGCACAGGGCTGTTCCATAAACAGCAGATGGCCGTCGTCCTCCTCCTCAGAGTCATCATCTGAATTCATGGAAGAGACACTACTATGATCATCATCGCTGTCCTGCTCTGGTTTACATGAAGATGGAGTAAAACCACGTTCTCTCAGTAATTGCTGTGTCCATAAAAGGTAAAGACCTTCATCGTCGTCATTGGGACTGATGGTGGTTTGAGAAGGTGTGGCAGGTAGGAAACGTTCTATTTATATAGATGCATGATATAATATAGATAAATAAAATGCATGATATGTGTGTGTGTATATATAGATAGAATAGATGTAAATTGTTTTTTTATTTTATTTTTTTTTTACCTAATTGATCGGTTTTATCTAAAGATCCATACTTTTTCATTATGCCTTTTAAAATGTATTCACTATTTTAATTAAACTATATTTATTTATCTTGACTTTTTTACACTACATACCATTTGAATGGACAGAAGTTGAGGATGAAGAGGAATAAGGTGTGGGTGGAAAGGGACTTTCGTACTGCGCATATTCTTGTGTGTGTGTTTTTAAGTATAATGAGTAAGTATACAATTTGCATCTATTTGAAGTACTTTTTACCTTGGTTTCTTTGAATTGATAAAGCTAAAGTACTTTGATTCATGATGTAATAGATTAGATTTGAAAGAAGAAGAAAAAGAGAAGAAAAAGAGAGAGAGAAAGGGATTTTTTATAGAAAGTCAAATGCACAATTTTTAAAGATCAAAAGGGGTAAAAAAAAATTGGAGTCAAATGCATGCTTACTTTTTTTTATCAGGAACATCACATAGAAAAAAGATCTTTTTAATGATAAAAATGATCTCCTTAAATCCATTATAAAAATAATAACGATGATGGTGATTATTAAAAAGACCAAACCAATTATTATTATTATTATTGTCAAGTAAAATAGAATCAAAGGAAAAGGGGGGCTCAAAAGGGGATGGCATTAAAAATAACACACACACTTTTTTGTTCCCAAAAGCCATAAAAGCTTCTTTTTTATTATTATTTACAACATTTTTCTTATACTCTCTCTCTATTATATATTTTTTATACATTGATCACATCCTGTTTTGCCTTCTTTTTAATGTCGCCATAACAATTGCCGCACAAATGATGTAAAAGTTTGTTGGAACCACAAGCAGGACAAGTGTTGACATTCTCCTTTTGTTGAATACCCTTGTTGGATGCACGCATGCGCTTCTTTGAGTGTGATGTCTTCTTCTTTGGAGCGGCCCAGAGGATGGGACCCAACCAACTGGGAACTTGGAAAGTGTTTTGCTTGACAACACCACCAAAGAGAGGTCGGGTAAGAGTGAGCAGGGAACTGTTCATATTGGGTTATTGAAAAAGAGAGAGCGAAGGGAGGCCTGTTATGATGTCTATTTTTTTTTTTCGTGGTCAGCCATTATAAAAGATAGTCACAAACATAAAGGATTTGGCCAAAGATTTATATCGGAGAGAGCACCTCTCTTTCCTATACAGTGAGAATTGTCACTGAGAAAATTGAATGTCCGTAACCAAAAAATAAATGCCACTAAGCCTTCATATCTAGAAGTTTTGTCCTTTTGAAGTAACAGAAATGTCACAATAAGTTAAATCAAATTGACCTAGAGATGTATAGAATTTCAGCAGGTATGGCGTTACATGCCTCAGCAATCCTATCCTCAGGCAACAGTGTGTGGCGCTTCAAGTTTCCTTTTGAGATTGCCCAAAGCTATTCAATTGGGTTTAATTCAAGCGAATATGGAGGCAGAATATCAGTTGATAGCTATAACTCTCGATTTTCTTCATCATCGATTTTGATTTATGCACAGTACAAGTTATCCATCATCAAATAGCTCCCTTTTAGATCTCCATTAAGATCTATGATATCAAGCAGATTATTCATGAATTTGGGAATTTGGCGAGTATCGATGCCACACAGCAAGTTGTACATCAAAAATTGCATAGGCTCGGTTGAAGTGCCAACAACAGCGAGAACCAGTGAGAAAATGAGTCCATTTACTTTGATTCATGAAGGTATGTTATTTATTATAGAACACTTTGATGACATGTTTATAACCAATACTTTTTATTAGAAAACTTCTATATCAGCAACTTAAAGATAAAGTCTAGAAAAACACCTGGTTATGAAATCCAGAATAATTTCAAAAAAAAAAAAAAATGCCATTATTAAACTTCAATTTGATAAGTAAATGCTGTACTTTTACAGTAGTTGGGGACAGGGAAGAAAGCAGTTGTGCGCCTTGATATCACAACTGACTTTATAACTGTGCATCGCGATTCTTCCTTGGCCTCGTGTCAGAAACAAAAAAAAAAAAAAAGTTATTACTCTACATCATTTGAACAGTGATAAATAGTACAAGTATTAGCCTATGAATTAGCTTAGGATTACGCCTTTTGTCAATTGTAGTTGGTTGGATGTAAGTGCTTGGTGAGGGAATGTGTCATTTAAGCATCAATAGGTATTAGAACTTTGGAATAGAATGATAATGTATATGGTTATGAAGGTCTCTTGCAAATTGGATTGGCAAATGTATTCCTGACATTCATAGGTTTCTTGGTTTAGAAAGTGTTGATTATTGAAGATGTATTTTATTTAACAGCTATATTTTCACCCTCTTTAACTCTTCGGTTGATAGAAGTACATCAGTAGTATTTTTACTGAGTAATTTAAATCATGCAAAACAGGACGTCTTTATAATATAGTGAGTTAATATTTTATTAGTTTAGTGATAGAATGTATGTGGAGATGTATTATACTTTCTCTTAATAAATAGTGGTTATACATATAGTAGCTATCTTATATCTATTCTACGTTTAATTTTTTTTTTATCAAAAATAAGTTGGGAATTCATATAAACTATATTCTAATTAGGTGTAGTCAGGGCAACTATTCTACCATGAAAAGGCAAAGGTATAAAATAGTCGCTATCTTGAATAAATTACTTATATTTTGGTCTCTATTTTCCATTGAATAACGTCGTTTCTTTATATATAAAAGCGTTTACCCTGGTGCTTCTAGACCAACGAAACTAGACCTGTACTTTAAATACGTGATAACCCAATAAAACAAATCTGCTGTAATAAAATCAACCTAATAGGTTAATCTATCTTAAGGTATTTTATCTTAAGTTTTATTCTCGATTCATGCATTAATATTACGTTGAGGACAATAAGCCGAATCAAGTTGACAATGACTCAGTCACTGTAATAAAGACGATAAGCCACCTTGAATAATCACGTGCGTCACTCAAATGCATCACAGTAAGTCAATCGTAAGAAAAGAAATTTATATAAACTTTTTTTTTTTGTTATTTACGACCGCGTTAACAAATAAAATAAAAAAATAAGCATGGAACCAACAAAGTCTAATGTAAGCGCTTCCTCTCTCTCTCTCTTTTTTTCTTTCTTAGACTTACCAAAAAGTAAATACATGTTTAGCCTCTTGGGATTGTCAATGCCACCGGAAAAGTATCAGGCTCACCCAACATGGGCCAACCCATGAGCTCATCATACGAAAACCGCTGGTTAGGAGATGAAAAAAAATCCCCCTTAGCACATCGTAAGAGCTTAACTACAGAAGAAAGCAGCAGTACACCAAGCACACCCAGTAAGAAAGGCAAAGAGAATCCCCAGCAACCTGCCAAGAAATCACAAAAAGAAATGACAAAAGCTGAACGTCGTGCTATTCAAGAAAAACAAAGAGAAGAAAAGGCAAAGCGTATGACTGCACAGCAACCAAATAAAGCAGGAAATAACGCAAAGAATGATAAATCAAAAGCACCAGCTGCGCCAGCCGCAGTGGTCGCAAAGAAAAAGACTGTTACAAAGGGTCAACAGAACCAAGCTCCTTGGTTGCTTCATTTGGATGCACCTAAACGTCCTGAAGCAACTAAGGATCTTCATCCTGCTGTTGTTCAACTTGGTCTTTATTTTTCTGAACATAAAATTGTTGGTTCTAATGCTCGTTGTGTTGCCATGCTGGAGATATTTGCAAAGGTATGTTTTTTTTTTTTTTAGTTGGATAAAAGGGGAAGGGCGAGAGAGCAAGAGAAAGAGAGACCTCAATCATCTCTCTCCCTCTTGACAAGTAAAGAAAGAGGATAGAAAAGGTGATTGATGTCTTGTTATTTTAAAGGTCATTGAGGATCATAAGCCTCCATCCGATGCTACCTTCTCTAGACACATTCAAAAGCATTTGGATCCCCATATCGCTTATCTTTTAAGCGTTCGTCCCATGTCTTTGAGTATGCGTGAATGTATTCGTTGGTTAAAGAAGGAAATGGCTGATATTGTTGAAGAGGACCCACCATTGTCTGATGATGACGTAAGTATAGTGATATGCCAATGTGTAATGTAATGTTGCTCATGTATTCCAAACAGGCTCGTAGTCGCTTGATTGAACATATTGGTCACTTTATTCGTGAACGTATCACCATGGCTGATCAGCTCATCATCCAAAACGGTTTACAAAAGATCCAGAATGGAGATGTTATTTTAACCTATGCAAAATCCTCTGTCGTTGAAAGTTTATTATTGGAAACCAAAAAGAAGGGAATTGATTTCAAGGTGATTGTTGTAGACAGTCGTCCACTATTTGAGGGTAAACATTTGTTACGTCGTTTGACAGCTGCGGGAATTGACTGCTCCTACCATCTCCTTTCAAGTATCTATGTCGCACTCAAATCTGTGACAAAGGTACTGATGGGCGCTCATGCATTGCTTAATAACGGTGCTGTTTATTCCCGTATTGGTAGTTCCATGGTGGCTATGGCTGCTAGTGACAAGCAGATTCCTGTTATGATTTGTTGTGAGACTTACAAGTTTGTTAACCGCACTCAGGTCGATTCGTTCGTTTTGAATGAACTTGGAAACCCCGATGATTTGGTCAACACTGTCAATAACAAGGATGAGCCTGTAGTATTGGATCAATGGAGAGACCAACCTGATTTAAGATTGCTCAATATCTTGTATGACGTCACACCTTCTAAATATATTACCTTGGTTGTTACTGAAGTCGGTCTTATTCCTTGTACATCTGCTCCTGTTGTAAGTATTAGCATTTTATATTTGAATAAGGAACGGAGGTGTCGGTTGGGGAACCGAATCTTGTTCCTTTTTTTGGGGAATTATAATACTCGGTCTGATTGGATCAAGTGGGATGAGGTTTTTTATTGTTTTTGGTAACTCATACTTTTTTTATCCATTTTTTTTTATATAGATTTGGCGTGAATACAAGTAAGTTGTACAAAATGGAAAAGTATTTTTGGTAATTGTTATTAACATGATTTTATTTTATTTTTTTAGTGAGGAATTTGGAAAGCGTGTTGCATAAAACTATGATTATTAAAATATTATTACCAATTAAAGAAAAAAGAAAAATACTAAACACACAAGAAAGAACATGTAGCATCAATAATAACAATAAACAAAGAAATTAGATAATTTCATTGTTATTACTATAGAAAGCAAACAAAAGGAAAGCATCTATCCTTTTTCTTCTAAAAAGAGATTTATACTATAAACGGAAGAGATGTCAAGCGATTCGTTCAACAGAAAATAAATGTTAAATGTGAACAAATCACATTTGTTACAGAATTTAGAACTCCAAAAAAAAAATGCAATTATATAATTTAATATCTTTGCAAAATATGAGATTGATTCTGATATCATTTATTTTATGCCATCGATTATAAACGTATTAATGCAAAACAGATGAACGCATTGTACTTCATCATTTGATGAAAAAAAAAAAATTCATCAAGATATGTAAGTCCTGAGAGATGTCAGTAGCATGAAAATATTTAAACTCCTTATTTATAATTTTTAAGCATAGAAAATGATAAAATGTGACACCACAGTACAGTTAAAGGCAAAGCAATAAAGGTCTTTTTGCTGTTACAAATTGATTCTCAGCCTGTGTTTTAAACCACCGATATCTCTCTCTCAGGTTGAGAATGTTTGCCTTGTCCATGATAAATTATACTTTCATTTTACAGTTAATAATAATAGGACGAATTTGTTTGTATATGAAATTGAAACCATCAAACAAGATAAGGAACTATTGTGATTTTTATCTATTTTTTTGCCTTTTTTGTATGTTGCTTGGCAGTTGTCATGAAAACCAAAAATACTTTTTTATTTTGTTTTTGTTCAAAAATAGAATGCCATACATAAAAGGACTCTCTTTGGTGAAACTTAGTCATTACGCCACAACTTTTAACTTTGCTCATTCCCTCTCTTTTCTATTTGAAAAAAAAAAACAAAAAAAACGGTTTTTTTTATTTTTTTCGAAATGTTTCAAAATGGCTAACTTTCTTTGGCCTGTCACATTTTTTTTTTTTTCTCTGATTTCTATTTTTTATTTAAAGAATCCTAAATCCCTTTTTTTTTTTCCTCTGTTCTTCTTTCTCTCTTTGCTTATATTTTTATCTTCTCTTTAATTTTGTAAAATATTATATTAAATCTCACCTTGTTATTAAAATAAAACAAAAGCAATTAATTATAATTTAATTATGGAATCAACCCATTCAAGGCAACAAAAAAGCATAGATAGTACATATCCATTACCTTCTTTGTGCTCTTCGATTTCGAGTTCTAATTCTACTCTTCATGATATGTCTACAACCACTACAACCACTAATATAACTGATACTGCTTCTACCTCTACTACTACTTCTACTATTACTACTACCACTACTACTACTACTACTACAAATAATGACACCAATAATAACCGACCACTACTACAGCAGCAGCAACAACAGCAACAACAACAACCTCATCAACGATGGGATGAATCACAGTTGGCGTTGGAGTTAGCAGATGATACACATGTACCCGAACATAAATCATTTAAACAGTCGGCAAAACATTTGAAACACAAGATTCTCAAATCATTTCAGCCAACTGAGCAAGAGACAAAAAGTATTCGATATAAAAAATGGAAGCATTTATTGCTCAAATCATAAATCACCATTATCATTATTATGGCTATTTTGTAAATATATTTCTTATTTCTTATATAAGCTCCCTTCTTCTTTAATGTAATAACAATAATAAAATTAACTTATTCAGCAGTGACAATAACAGGTTGTAGCTTTTTTCTTTTTTTTTTTTTTTTTTTTTTTTAGAAAAAAAGAACTAGGACCTTTTTATTTTTTTCTTGTTTGTTCCGAACAATCTAATAAGGGAATTGTGTATAAACTACTCTTTCTCTGACTTGTCCTTTTCTTCAAAACCATTTTCCCTTTTTTTAACTTTGTGTTGTACTTTTCCCGTCCTTTTTCTTCGCATAGAAATAGAAGGCATAGGTTTTAGTTATCTGTAATGAATTTGTTTTAAGGAATTTATTTATGGTGTGTGCCTTGAATTAGCATTTGAACTTTATTCTACATCTTTTCTGTCTTTTCTTTTAGTCAATTGAATACTTTACAATTATAATATGTTTTCGTTCTTTCTCTTTTCTTTAAAAAAAGTGCTCACGACAACTCTTTGTGTGGCAATTTAGGAGGGCCGACCCCCCTCATCTCCGCTCTCCCTCTTATTTATTTTTTGCCTTCAAATATAGAAGTCCGTACCACGACAATGCCGGTACCATCCCGCGTCTTTCTTTTTACTCCCAAAAAAATGAGTTGTGTATAAATATACTTTATATTTGAAGACCACGAGAATAATTAATTAATGCAAAATATCAACACCTTTTTCTTTTCGGGCCATCCTTTTATTCTAGAATGAGTATATATTCATGTTGCCATAAATAAAACATAAAAAAGAAAACTCAGACTTGAGCATTATTTTTTTTTTCTGTTCTTCTTTTCAGGCACAACACTCCCAGTTTAGTTAAAGGAGAAATATGTTTTTTGAAAATAAATTATGACGTTGGCAATGATGACATTGATAATGAAGAATGCTTTTGTTTTAAAAAAGAAAAAAAAAATACTATTCCCCCTTTATAATTTGCATTACACATAATTTGAGTTCATTTTGCTTTTATTTTTACCGAAAATATGATATTTTAATATAAAAATGGGCCTTATTTTAAAAACCTTAATTTAATTCATTTCTTGGCCTCTCCCATGACTCAACACTTTGTAATAATCTCAATCATCCCCCATCTTACGCTTCTGGGAAGACCAAAAAGCACAATACTTTGGCATAGAGCTTATCGATCATGATTACTTTTTAAAAATCAGAGGTGATAATCTAATTCTTGTCTTTCTTATCGATAAATAAAGAATTATTAAAAAAAACAATTACTCCATTTCACATGGATTTTATAATAAGGATCTATATCTCTTCTTTGGGCAACACAAAAAAAAAGAAAAGAAAGAAAATGACGATACACTTAATATTTGAATACCTTGTTTTTTTTTTACTCAAATCAAGACTGATTGATAGCAATTTTCCCTTATTTTTAATAATCAGTTTCCTCATCTTGGTTCTAAACCCTAAATGTGATAAGATAAAAATCAATAAAAAATATGGTAGATAACTTTCATCAATACTTCTTCTGGCTCTCTCACTACTTTAAACATGTTGAGTAATAGGCTATCCAATATAATGCGTTTGATATT
Organism: Backusella circina FSU 941; assembly: GCA_025399235.1. NCBI lineage: Eukaryota > Fungi > Mucoromycota > Mucoromycetes > Mucorales > Backusellaceae > Backusella > Backusella circina. The sequence continues at coordinate 43,503 of MU622516.1, forward strand.
AACTGGTAATTTCGCGCTCTTTTTATACATTAAGGATGGGTCCACGTTGCCGGTCACTCCGATTACATGTGTATGAAATATAATATTTTTATTATATTATATTAATTATCTTGTATTTATATATGTTATTATACTCAATAATATTTCCCTTTATCTCGCGACTGTCGAAGAAACATAACTCATCTCTATTTTCGTCTGGCTAAGGTGCAATTTACTCCGATCAATTCCACTTCCTTGAATACACTTTTTTCTATATAAAGTAAGGATATACTGACATCAATGACTTCTCTGTTATATACTCTTTTCCATTACTTTAATGATGAAACCTGATAAAAAAAACCCCCCAGCGAATGTGCTAATATTACAATCATCCCATCCCATTGTAAACAATGGCTTGTATTTACGTTT
>MU622517.1:0-16858 GCA_025399235.1 Backusella circina FSU 941
AAATATCTTTCTTTTGCACGTTAATGAAGCTGTAAAGTGATCATATATCACTTGTTGAATCTATTTACTAAAGAGAGGGAGTGGCATGTTACTATAGCAACAAATTTAGATTATTTTTGATGGTTTAATACATCTGGAACAGTAATAGGCTACAATGGCTTATTCAAAGTCAAAAGAGAAGGTGAAAACGAGATGGAGTGAAAGTTGAAATTAGAAAAAAAGATCACTTTACGTCATCTCATATTTTAGAAATAAAACATGTCCCACTCAAATTAATTACTCTCTTTTTCTCTCTTTTTTCTCAACAAAAAAAAAAATAAAATAAAAAAATGACCAACGCGAAAGTCAATGTGCTCATTTTAGGCGGTGTTGGTTTTATTGGACGTAATTTCGTCCATTATCTCTTGGAAAACAACCTTGTTGAAAGCATTCGTGTTGCTGACAAGATGTTACCACAAACCGCATATTTATCTGAAAAGTTTAAAAAGGATTTTGAAAAGGTTGAATTTAAACAAAGTAACCTGATCAACCAAGGCAAGTTTCTCTCTCTCTTTGTGATTTAAACTGAAACTAAACTCCTCCACTATAGCTTCTATCGCCGCCTGTTTTGATAGAGAGGACGGTAGAGAGTTTGATTATGTTTATAATTTTGCGGCAGAGACAAAATATTCTCAGGTACCTGAAATTTATCAGGAACGTATCTTTAATCTTTCTGTGAGCTGTGCAAAGGAGGCTGCAAAGAGACATGTAAAGGTGTTTGTTGAAATGTCGACAGCTGAGGTTTATGACAGTAACCAAGTAAGTTTTAATTGAAATGGAAACGGGGAACTTATCTAACATAAATGAACCAAAAAAATTAAAAGGACGCTTCTACAGAAACCTCAAAGATTCATCCTTGGACAGTCATTGCCAAACATAAATATAAAGCAGAAGAAGAGTTGAAAAAGATTGAAGGGTAAAAAATAACAATGACACGAGTGTTGGTCCCTTTGTTAATCTCTATCCCAATACAGATTGAATTTATTGATTCTTCGTCCTGCTACAGTGTATGGTCCTGGTGCCCTTTTAGGATTGAGTAAGTAAAAAAGAGACGTAGAGAAACTGAGATTCAAACCTAGCATTTATATCAATTGTAGCACCTCGTTTGATTATTGGAAGAGTGTATAAATATTTAAAGGAAGAAATGAAATTGTTATGGTCAAAGGATCTCAAATTAAATACAGTCCATGTTGATGATGTATCCAGGGCTTGTTGGTATTTGACTGAATGGTATATTAACAATAGAGTTGCGGGTGGTGTACCTGTGTTTAATTTGGTTGATAAACAAGACACAGGTAAATGGCTGATTTACATTTGCGACAAGTTAATTTATGTATCTATGTATTTATGCTCTGTATATGTATATTAGATCAAGAAGCAATTAATAAGCAATTACAGTCCATTTTTGGTATTGAAACTGGTTACCATGGTAACGTAGTATCCGCTTTTGCAAAGGTAAAAGAAAAAGAGAGATTTTTTAATGCGTGTGTTTTTATTAAAGCATAAAACAAAATAGCTTAATTTAGATGCTGTTATCGAAGCCGTGAATGAAAAGCACTTGGCACCCTGGGCTGAACTCGTCCGTAAAAGTGACATTGCAGTCACTCCATTATCACCCTACCTCGATGAAGAATTGCTCTACAACAATGCCCTGTCAGTGGATGGAAGTAAAATTGAACGTGAGACAGGGTTCACTTATTCTGTACCAAAATTGACAAAAGAGAAATTGGTAGAGATCATTGATGAATACAAGGCTTTGAATGTTTGGCCTAAAGATTAAATACTTTGCAAAATAAAAAAATAAAAAAAGAGTCTTGATTTTTTTTATGAATAGTCTTTTTATTGGTAAAAAAAAAGCTTATTTTATCAAAAAACAAAAAAGTTTTTTACCTTTTAATAATATATAATACACATTCAAAAAAAGGGGGAGAGAGAATGATTTTATAATGTCTGAACAGAATTCCTTGATACAACCTGTTGTGGTCTTTGTACATGATCCATCGCCACCGCTAAGCCTGTAAGTGTTTTTAAGGCATAATTTAGTTCTGCGTAATCCGACTCTGACGGATGGGTATATTTTTGTAAATCTGTAAAACAAATATTAGTCTTTTTTTTTTTTTTGCTATTTCTGTCATGTAGAAAATACCTTTAAGTAATAAACAATAACGTGGTATTCTTTGAATAGGCGCGATAAAGTAATCCGACATGCCTAACCTATTAGAGTCTCTTCTCGCTAAGGTTTCCTATCATTATCATAATTTAGTTTTTTTGGGGGGTTGTGACTGGCTTTTAAAAAAATTACCTGATCAATTTTCAGGAACAGAGCATTATTACATGCTCTACGAATCGTCTTGATGTTGGACTGATAATGCATTGCATATTTTAGAAACACCACCAGCTCGGATTCTAGCCTTCGAAATGCGTTGCCAATATCTGCTGGTTTTTCAATCAATTTGAAATGAACGAGGAGTTTTTGTGATATTAATACGAGTTCAGTTAAATGGTTAAAGAGCAATGGAATATCGCTGGATTTAACGAGAGGGTATTTCTTTTTCGATGCGGCAATCATGGGTTTCATATATCTCTATATATATTCAAGGTGGGATTAGAAAAAAGAACCAGCTTCATCATCATCATATCTATTTTAAATCTTACAGCTTGAATTAATAATAATAATTTATAAAACGATTGTTCTGTTGCCAATAACTCAGAGATGATGAATTTAACCATGGCTTTCTCTTTTGCAGTTGCTCTTGGCACAAATCTCTGCTCTTCTAAAGGAGTTGGCTATATATAATAAAATGATAAACAAACAAAAACGCAAGGGATTTAAGGTATAAAAAGGAAATTTTTTTGTTCTTACAATCAAAGCAGGATGAAGCAAGATATCAAAGATATCATCGTCTTTCTGTCTCTTTTCTGACTCACTTCGTTCTTGTTCTGATAATTGAGAAACCGTATTTTTCCATACATGGATGGCTCGGTTCTCCCTTGTTTTTAATGTATCTAATCCAAACACAGTACGTGCTCGTGCAACCGTCGGCGGTGTCACTTTTTGCTGCTTGTGCTCATTTTTTTTGCCATCAAGGAATGAAATGTCGGATTGAAAGGTGATATCTTCCACCATGTCAGGCAATTCCATAATACTATCGAGTTGTCTGATGGTTTTAATGGAGGAGGAGCGTGATGAGCTACAATCGGAGCATGGACGTGAGGAATCAATTAGATCAATGGCGCTATTTCGCTTTTTTTGTGCTTCGTTCGTTTTGGTGGCAACATTGGTGGATGGAAAAAAGAACTGGGAGACAGGTCTTGTTGAAAATGATGCTTTTGGCTGTGGTGATGGTGAGGGTGATGGTGATGATAATAATGTAGAAGATGAGGAGGATGTTAATGATAATTTTGACTGCTGTTGCTGTTGCTTTTGCTTTGATGATGATAATAATGATGGTTTTTTAATGGTTTGTTTCTTAGTATTATTAATTTTGTTAGTACATTGTTGTCGTCTTTGTGATAATGGAGATGAAGGTGACGAGGGTGATGATGGTTCCTTTGATGTTGCTTTTGGTTTTCTAGATACAGAAGCAACAATCGATAGTCCAACAGATTGTAATCGACTAAAAGAAGATGATCGTGCCTTTTTATATTCTGGTTTGATTTTTTTTAAAAATGTTGATTGATATTCTTCTGGCATTAATAGATGAAATATACAGACAAGAAGAATTAAAGGGAAAGAAATGGAGATGAAAACAAAAGAAAAGAAAAGGGAAAAAAAATAACAAATCTATTTTTTTTTTTTAGATTGACTCCCTATATATAAATGGAGACGAGTTGAACACAGCCTTCTTATTGAATGTCCGTTATTCCTCCCCTTTTCGAACAGTAGTGACGCAGAACCTCATTCTATACTTGTTGCAGATGGTTTTAGAATGCCTTCTTTCTCTTTATCGTCGGTTTTTTTATTATTATTCTATTTTGCCTTTTATCTCGCTCTTTGTATTTTTATGGATTTTAATAAAAAAGGCTTTTTTTACGGACTTTCTTTATTTTTGTTTAGTAAATAATCAAGTGAACTAAAAAAAAAAAAGATAATAATAACAATAATAATGCTTTATCAATAACTCAATCAATTCAATATAATCTTAATATTGCGATATTTAAGCTCTTTTTTTATATAGTAATGATGATCATAGTAATAGTAGTATAAATATTTATAAGGAGATGCTGGACACTTTTTATAAAGACAAAAACAGTTTTCCTAGCCCCTTAGAATTCTTACATAAATATACATCAAATGTTATAATAATCATGTTGACTGAACAAGGTAAATAAGTATAAATATGTGATTTATGCAAATGCAGTTTTGCAAAGAACACTTTCCCTTACATCAACTTCTACTTGCGTGATTTATTCAAAATAATACCTCTCACTCACTCTCTTGGTACCTGAATCAGCACGCAATGTTTCTTGATACGAGATATGAATGTTTGTTGTTTTCTTATACTGTACAATTGTTGTTTCGATACTTTGCAGATAATCTGTATTAAAAGTCTTCTTATTATAGCAATTTAGCTAATAACGAAAATGTGGACATGAATGGTATTAGTGAAAGTGACTGAGAATTTAAACTTTTTTTAATAGAAATATAAATAAAAAAAGCTTTTTTGTTAGATCCGAAACCGAGATATATCCTTCTAGTAACACACACTGCGATATTTACAAAATGAAAATCGTTTTGGTTCCTGAATTTATTATTTTTTTTTTTTTGTGTTTGTCAATCACAAGACTTGATATGCGCATATTATTTAGAGTGTGTAATAATAGACTATATCATTTCTCTCTCTCTCTTTCTCTCTTTACAATGTTAATAACTAATTCAATTCAATTGTAAATAGTGATATAAGGTCCTGGGTACTATTTCCTATTACATCCACTCTTCCGAGTTCACAGCCCAGATCGGTTACCATGTCCCATATATTGTATTCTATTAATATAAATTTTCATATGAATTCAAAATTGGGAATTCATTTTCAATATTTCTACTACGTTATTATAAAAAAGATATTTAATTAAACCTGGAATATTCTTTTAAGAGGGTTTTTTTTAGCCACAGTCACGAAGACCTTGAATAAGAAATAAATAGATACTTATACCATATTAAAAAAAACAATAACTTTCATCCTATTTTCATATAAATAGGTAGATAGCATATTATGTTGTAAAAGTAATCACAATGTGCCATCAAAATATTCGAAATGAAACGCATTTATTATTCCTCTCTTCTGCTGGCAAATCCAACGCTTTAAATAAATCACGTACCATCATAAAAAGCTTAATTTAACTTATATGATTGGTCAATCATTTGACTGTGTACAACATCGGCTTTATTCTAAAAAGAACTCATTGAATTGTGTTTTTAAATGGTAAAAATATCGTATAGAGAGAGGTCTGTTCTAGACAATGAAGGCTTTTTTTTTAATTTTGAAACAGTGAATGGAAAAGCCTTCTTGTTTTTTTTTTGTTTTTTTAAAAAAGGGTTTATTTTGAATATGTGAACCTTTTTTTTTTTGTTCTTTCTTTCAATAAACACCATTTCATCTCGAAAACATTCTTGTTTACTTTTACAGAGCATAAGCTTGACAATCATTGGTGGCAATTTATACTGGCATTGATATAAATAATTGGTGTTTATTTGATTTTCAGAGTACTAAAAGGAACTGCTACGAATAGAAAAGGCAAATGCTCTAAAACGCTTCTATATTGGTTACAAATGCATTAAACCTCTTTAGTATACATATTTTTTGGATACTTGAATATGGATATATATATACTTCACATCTTGATGGATCTAGACTGACTCTCTCTCACTAAGAAAAGAGTAATCAACTTAAGTGGTAAATTAAACACTATTAGGATATAGTATTTCACTTTATAGCGTAATTGTGTAAAAACTAGATGGAACAAGGCCCAAGTGCTCCGTTTCTATCCTTATGCCAAAATAAAATATTGCTATAAATGTATTACAATTTTAGTATTCATATCACTAAGCCTGAGAAATATTGCTACAAAAACATTGTGTTATACGCTGTACGTCATTGACCTCATGAAGAACAAAAGATATAGTAAAACGGGTAAGTAAAAGGTGGTTGTTTTAATTTAAAGGCATATAACGATCATTTATCAATATTATTTATCTGTATGCATAATAGCAAAACAGTCTATTTAGAAAAATTCCAAATGATTAGAACTTGAAAATAAGTAAAGAGGGGATAATCCCATATGCTTAAGCACTTGAACTGATATTCAGTTATCGCTGGTCTAACCTGTAGTCGATCGCTAGCGTAAGTACTTATATCCCAATGAATACAGGAAAGATTATATACTCATTCATTCTTTTTTTTTTTTTAGATCTAAAATTACAATATAAAGATATTTATTCTATTCTCTATTAAAAAAAGAATCACCTCATCTCCTTCTCTCTTTATTATATGTAAAAGTAAAGTATGATAATGCCAGTTTTAGAAAACTAACTTTTTATTAAATTAAAAAAGAATTTGCATAAGTATTCGGGGTCAGGCATAAATTCACCATTTTTGATGCAAAATGACGGAAAAAGAGAGATAGAGATACGCATTGTTCATCATTAGTCTTTTCTATTTAGTATTTCTATTGAATTCATTTTTGAAGAGAGTAGATAAATAGATATAAATTGGTAGTGAATTCTATTTTTATCATTCTACATTGCTTGTTTTCATGTAAATAGATGAAGTTGGTCTATTTATCATTTACTTTTTGTTTCCTTATTATTATTAATGCACTGATATGTAGAATAATAATAATAATTCTGAATTAAAGTAGAAAATACTTCTGATTTAATTATTTATGAATATCAATATACTTGTTTATATAGCAAACAGGATGTTACCGTGAATTGATGAAATAAAGTGCTCGTTTTCTATTCATTATACAGATAGCTACAATCCAGGTACCAAAAGATGAGTTAATCATCCTATAACTTCTATTCCATGTCTGTTTAATCAGTCAAGGTATTAGACTATGCACTCATCAACTTGGAATATAAAAAAGGAGAAAGTACCAAAAGGAGAAAAGAGGGAGCGTGGCTGAGAAAGATCAAGGGTTGTCAGGAGAGAGAGAAAAAGGAGAAAGAAAAGGAACAAACATAAAGGCGGTAATGACAGAAGTACCTTTATGATACGATATATTATATCATGACTTTACTCTACGTGATGCAGCCTTTATTATGGATAAAATACTTATTATGTATTATGCAAGCACACTTGACTAGTAATATATAGTAGCATAGCAATGTATGCTACTTACCGTACATCGTATATCAAATATACTACAAAAGTAAAACCTCTTGAGTCATTAGTAATAGGCCTATACTATATTTACCACAGTAAGCGGTAAAAACAGTACCGATTCCATGTTTAAATGTCAATCTCTTTAACTATGAATAGACTAACCCACTTTTTTAAACTCGGATGGAATGACCATCATTTTTCAGTTTATTCCGAAAAAGGGGTTTGTTTCTCACCCCCCTTTTCCGAATATGTTTTATTGAAAGACTCGTTTGTCAGGTAGATTACCTTGTAATAACCGATACTACACAATCGAAACGAGTATTATCATTAAGAAAGAAATATAGTTATATTTATGGAGAAACATAGAAACACTTCAACGACAACAAGACTAAGAGCAATAAAAGAATGAATAGGAACATGAAAGCGGAACACAGAAACTGACTTTATATTATTAAAGTCGACACACCTTGCCAATTCTCACTTTTCTTTTTCTCTTTTCTTTTGTGTACTTTTTTTTTTCATGTTTGAATCTATACCAGGAAAAGTATTTGTGGTTGGAGTCTTGTGGTTAATTACAACAATTGCGTATTCATCACAATTGATTATATTTCTACCAGCATACGAATGGTCATTTTCAGGATGGTTAACGCTTTTACCACTCAATCTGTTTGTATTCATGATTTATTATAATTACTACATGGCAGTAATGACAGATCCGGGGAAAATACCAGGCTTCTGGGTAAAGGGGGAGAGAAGAAACATGGAAAAGAAAGAATGGCTACCATAGTTTTTTGCAGGAATTTTAATACATTTTTCTCAAGGAACCACCCGCTTCCTTAATAGGTACCATCAAAGAACAAGCATCTGAAGGTATCACCGGTCCCAGATTCTGTAAAACATGTAATCGTTATAAACCACCAAGAACACATCACTGTCGATACTGTAAACGGTGTGTGTTAAAGATGGATCATCACTGTCCTTGGATAAACAACTGCGTGGGCCATGCCAATCAGGGTCATTTTATAAGATTTGTTATTTATGTGTGTATGGCATGTTCCTATGTACTTGCCTTGTTGGTGGGAAGAGTCATGGCTATTATGGATGCAATTAGACATTTCCAGGTAAATGATGATGTATAATATATAGTGTGTGTGTGTGGCAAGACCTTCTCTTATACGAATGTATGTGTGTGTGTGTGTGTTAGTTTAATGCAGAGCCAAGTACACTCCAAGTGATTTTTATGGTGATAAACTTTGTTTTGGCATTCATTGTATTGTTTAGTGTTGGTATATTATCCATTTATCAAATCTATTGTATGACAAGAAACCAGACATCCATTGAGGCTTACGAGAGAGGAAAGGTTGAAAAGTTGATAAAACGAGGCAAGATTGCACCGGTAAGTTGTTTAATGGGGTTGGGTTAATCGTGATTGTTGTATATTCATATATATATATAAGGTTTATTATCCATATGATATCTCCATTTATAAAAATATTTGTGATATCTTGGGTCACAACCCATTATTATGGTTATGGCCTCAACCCGTACCAGGAGATGGTCTTTCTTTCTCTGTAATACCAGGCACAGACCCTAGATTGCCCTTTTTTTGGCCACCGCGTGATCCAGATGATTTGAGACCTTCCATCTTTTCGTCAAAATACAAACGAATGCAAGAAGCCAGAGACGCTAATATGGAAGATCAGTATCAATCAGATGGTTACTATGATTCTGGTAGTGGTGAGTCTGGTGATGAGTATTCTGTTGAGAATGAAGAGGAGGGAATGAACCGACTTATTGATGATAGACTTTATGGTTTATCTGGAACTTATTATGAACATACCGAGCATGATGATCCGGATGAAGAATTAATACCCTTGTCGCAGCTTAAAAAGAAGGCTGCTTTGACAAAACAGGATTAAAAATAAACATGAATAATGATAGTAGTAATACAGTGGTTTATATGTTTGCATAATAGAACTTGGGAGAATAGTGTTAACATGTCTTGAATTCAGTGTTCTTGTATACAAGTATTACAAAAACTAATAGGTTACTCTAATGAATAACCTTAATTGACACATTTTGACATTATTAATAAAGCAGTTTTAGTGCAATGTAAATCAATCAAAAAAAATTCTTGGCCAACAAAATAAAATAACCTTTTATAGTAAAGGCAAATTAGCCAATAAGTTTTTTTTTTTTTTTTTCTTACATCAATCCTTCTTCTCCTTAACATATCATTCATAACTTTGGCGCGTGTAATTCATTATAAAGAAAATGAGCTTTAAATGATCCCTGTTTTACTCTTCTTTTATTGGATTCAATGCTTAAATGTTTTATAAGAATAAAAGGTTTAATTGAGTTTCACCTTTTTTCTTATTCATTTGACTTGTCATACAATCTTGAACCTATTGGTTTTCACATTTAATAACTAAGCTCCCAATCCGATTTGAATTGGATTTGTAGGATTGTAGCAAAAACTAGTTTTTATTATCATTATAATAATAATAAAGAGGATAAACCTTGTTTATTACCGAATGTACAAAAACAGAAAAACAAAAGTGAACCTTTCAAAATATATAATTACAACAATAAGGTGTAGAGCAAACTCTTTGTGAGATACGCAGGGAGTTAAATATATATAAAAACTCAATTAGTTACTTATTGAACTCTGTTTAATTATCTTCATTAATATAGCAAGTAAAAAAAAAAAAAAAAAATAACAAATAGAAAGTGAGTTATTTGAAAAGAGTGGTGCATTATTATAGATTTAATATCTTTATCCCTTTTATTATTATAAAGTAACGATAGAAGCAGTATTTATATATGATATCTAGAAGGAATACTCTTATTTTCTGTAATTCTAGAACATATAGAAGGTTTGACGCAAGATAGAGAGATGCATTATGCGTTATTTATCCTACAGATATAGGCAAACATCATTGTTTTTAATGAAGATCAAAACTAAACTATCGACTGCATGTCTTTTATTTAGTATTTTTAATACTTAAATTTAATATAAATATTTAGTTTAGTTATTTGGTCTAATGATAATAATAATAAGACTTTTTCCTTGGCTGTTGTTTATCATCCACTACTGTTTCTGTTGATAGCGTCAATAGAAAAATATGTAATATTGGATCAGTGAGGCATAAACAAACCATATCTCTCTTTGACCAAAGAAGAAATGATTCTGGTTTCTACCAATTTAAAAATAGAGAATATTTGTTATCTTGTTAAAATAAATAGCAGAAGAGTAGAGTATTCTATATAAGAGAGCTGAAACAAAGGGATCATTTATAGCGATATATTTCCATGTCCCCTTGGGCCCATTTAATAAAGTTACGAATACCTTAAATCTATTTGAAACACAAAAATACTTTAAAAAAGAGGGCGCTAGAATGATGAAAAGCTCAAGTTCTGATGTTACAAAAAGCAAATTAAACAGTGCCATAATAGCGTATGCCGTTTATTCGATAAACAACGTGTCTTCATTCAAATGATAAAAAAAAAAGCGCAGCTTTAATAAAGGAACAAGGTGCTCAAAGCATTCTTGTAATTATTATTATTTTCTAGATCATTGTTGCAACAAAGAATCGGGAACCGTGATTACTATAAAATTACCATAAAAAGGAGTTTAGTAATTTAACTTGAAAAATCGAAACATGATTGGATGAAACGATGATGGAAAAATTAAAAACCTGGTTCACAAAAAAAAAATCACGATGCCTTTATAATTATAAAAAATCGGTATTTTGAACGGATTTATAATGCATGACAGTTGGTTCCTTTGATGATTTATTATCTCCTCTCTATATTTGTTCTAGGCTTTCCTTATAAAAAAGAAGCACCATATAAATTCTCGGAAACCAATTCTCGCGTCACTTTTTTCTGTACCTCTTTTTTCTTTTCTTTTCTTTTGTTAAAAAAAATGATAGATAGAAAGCCCAAGCGCCTATCAAATCCTGTCATTGACACCAAGATGACAGAAGACAGTTTTTCAAAATGGGCAATCAAGATGCAATTATTAATTCCTCCCAGTAAAAAGCACCGTCCTGCAGATGATGACAAAGTGCAAGACAAAAAAGAAGAGGATGCATTATTAAGTAATGATGCAAGAAAGCGATTACACAGACGTGGTGTATATCTCGGTTATCCTCCTTCACCATTACACCATCAGCTCCCTTCCCCTCCTCTCTCTCCTGTTCCCGACGATACACCCAAAGATCCCTCGCAGTGCTGGTCATTGTTTTGTTCTACACATGAGAAGCTCCGAAGAAACAAAATACCCCTTTCGGAAATTGTTCATTTAAGGCGAATGCTGACACTTTTAAAAGAACAGAGTAACGGACAATGGACGGAGAGTGCTCTCAGCCACCAGCCACATGCTAGATATCATAACTCTACGATGATGGTATATCCTCCTACACCTGCTTTCTATCCACCATCAGCACTTCATCCACAATCGAGATATGGCGATGATGATGATGTGCCTCTTGTGAGCTTGATGCATTCAAACAAACAACCTACTACTTTTTACCATCGACAAATGTATTCACCTTATATCATTCAACAACCACAGCATTATTACTTTAGGTTTTAAGCACATACCATTTTTTTATACCATTATTTGAATATTTTACTCGTACATGTTAATAATTATACAAAAAAAAAAAAAAAAAAATACACTGTACATAAACACTCATGGCAAGACTAAAATTTTTATAATAAATTTTACATACATAAATACAATTGAAAAGCTGATTAGATTTCCAACTAACTTCCTGTCCTTTCTCTCTCTGTATATATACACAACTGCAAAAGTTGAGTTGCTTTATAGTTTTGCTTTAATTGCCAATAAGCATACAAAATAAAATAAATAGCGCATTTGCATTGCTATATATATCTTTAATACTCCTATTTATAGCTGATCCATGTTCTATGTTAATAAAGCAGTTATCTCAATAAAAATACACCTGATTATCCATTTATAAAATGATTACTTTATTTATTTTCCCATAAAAAGAGAGAGACTTGTAAATATACGAATCTCTTTTGTTTGATTTACAATATATATTAGCACCCATATTCTTGATGCAGGGCCCATACCCAACTATCTCTTTCAATCTTGTTTCTTGTTTTAAATACCAAATAACGACCAGGTTCCCCTAAATGATGACCCGTTTTGAACAGAGAAATGCAGTCGCGTGTATAGACAAAGCGAGATTTACTTGTTTTAAACCAAATGACAAAGTAGCAATCTGAAGGCCTCATCCTTTCTGTAACAAGACCGTCAATAAAGTGGCGCGCAGGTTCTACCTGTTGTCTTTTCACGATTCCCTGCTGATCAGACAAACATTCACTGCCAGAGTAGACGTAGACATTGTCGTCCAATTTTAACTGACAGTTCTGCCTGTAGAGCGGTTCCGGGATAGGCTCACTGTTCCATCGTTTCCGCTTAAACCGATTGTAGAGTAAAAGTTCTTTTTCATTCGTTAATATGCACACTATTTTATTGAATAGCTTGTTGTTATTGACATAAAGTCCACCCGACTTTATAATTTGATGATGTCGACAAAATACGTGCCACAAGTGCGATTCTGCTTTTAGTGCAGCCGCTATTTCAGAACGATATCCATCATACTGCCGCTGTTCTCTTACCAACATTCGAATCCACTTTGTCATGCTCTCGGCTGTGTCGGTCTCGTAGCACAAGGTGTAACCACCATGAAGATCAATTCTGAATAGATTATTCTCCTCCTTTGAATTCTCAACCATACCCACTCTCTCAACCTTTGACAAGTCAAGCATCTGCTTTGCATATTTTAATGTAAATGCTCTTCGCGGTTCCACCTCTGGTGAAGAAATAACAAGATGTGGTGGTGTCGATGTCGACTGGACATGGTGACGTACTTGTTCTCTTTTTTTCCTAGATTTGTTTTTTTGTAACAAACCGTTTGCTGAGGAGAGCCAACTTTTTTTAGAAGTCTCCATTCCTGATTTGTAATGGTAATGGGAAATATCGACTTGAAAAAGGAAATGTCCAGCGAGAATTGCATAAATTTCACTGCTATTTTGATCGACCGCTGTTTGCGCTTCATCATTCCACTTCCAAGGCTTAAGTAAACCATCCAAACATGGCTAAAGTAAAAAAAAAAAAAAAAGCATGAGAAACGATCGCATAAAAAATAAAATGATAAGAGTGTAAGAAAAGCAAGATAATATGTGGTAATTTCAAGCATCTACCTCTGTAAGAGAGCACGTTTGCTGATTCCCAAGATATCTAAGTTCCAATTTATGTTTTTGTTCGATTAATTGAGGTCCAACCAGCAATATATTCTGTTCCTCCGTCACCCACTCGGTATGCGACTCCAGGGTCCAACAAAGACTGACGTTCTCGGCAAGCCAATGTGAAGGTGTAATCCCTTTATACTCCAACATACCAAGCGCAATTAATTTCAGATCGTGCATTCGTATATTATATATGACGTTGGATGTCTGTTGACCATGGACTAAAGCATCTAAAGGTATGTGTATCACAAAGTGCTCCATTTCTGGTATAATGATATCAACAAATGGTGGCAATGGTGCTTTACCAATCATTTTAGTTTTGGGTAAAAATAATAACTGGTGCAACGTCATATACCAGTCTTGTGCGTCTGATAGGTGAGAAGACTGAAAATGAAATGCGATAGGTCGTCCTTTTTTTGTGTGCAAGTACTCTAAACCCCATATATAGTCTATAGGTGATAGAATGGATAGCCTTGCATGGCCATATTTACCACCCAATTCGATCATATGAGCCCTTCTTTTGATTTTGGTGGTCTAAATACAAAAGTAAACTGGTTTTATTATAATAATCACAAAGAAATGGTCTAATAACTTTTTTTTTTTACTGTAATATGATATAACTCCAGTCTATCTTTAGTCAAAATCGCTTGAAATTGTCTCCATCTTTGCTTTCGCTTTCGTAATTCAACGTCTACAATATTCTTGGATGTAGTTTTATACCACTCTTCGATCCGTGTGCATAAAACAAGACCTTGCTTAATTATATCATCCTTTGATAGATTCTGTTCAATGATTGGTACGGTTAATAAGGGTTTTTTACAGGATATGACCGAGACAGAGTTTTGATCTTCAGATTGGAGTGATGATGCTTTGGCGTTACTAGTTTTTGACGAAAAGGGTGGAATAAGAGAAGACGATTCTTTTGTTGACAAGGTGATGTTGTCTTGTAACATTTTATATGAAATAGTAGAACAAGAGTAGTCTTTTTTAAGAGGGGAAAATGATGTATTTTTAAATAGACCAAATCTAAATGACTATATATGGTATTTCTTTCTTTTTCTGCACTTTTTATTATGTATGGGGTATCGCTATTTACAAAAATAAAAATATAAACATCTACTTGATTAATTTAAGCTTTTCTAAAAAAAACTGTTTTGGAGAGCTACTGGAGTTTGATGTGGATGAAGATGATGAGGAAAATGACGAGGATTTTGATGCTGCCGAGTACTTTGTGCTATCCTTTTCTAGATATTCGCTACCAAACATAGACTCGACGAATTCTTGAATGTATGACTTTACTAATGTACAATGATGCTTGTTTATCAGCAGGAATTGGTTATCCACTTGTATTTTACTATTTAAAAAGGAAAGATCATCTTGTTCATGCTGCTTCTGACTATTGAGAAGGTAATCAACAGCGGTTTGTATTGTACTCTTGTTGTAATGAGTTGCATGCTCTCCACAGTGAATGGCCATATCTTCAAAGACGCAAGAGTGGATGAATCGTTCAAAACTGGCTTCAAGAAATATGTAAACTATTGTCTTTGCCTCGTCAAAGATATAAGCGTCTGCAATGATTGAATACGATAATTCTTTTTGGATATTCTGTCGAACTCTTTCATCAACATTGATTTCAAATTGAGAGTCCTTTGCTATAAATCTGCTGAAAATATGTTCAGCCATCACTGTTTGATCATTCGTTGGTAGTGATTTAAACTTTTACTATTATGAATTCATTAGTAATGTTTTTAGGGTCCCGAATTGGAAAAATTTGAAAAGTGGGACAACACTTGTGTCTTTTTTTTTTCTAGCTAGTAGAAGAAAAGAAAAAAAAATTTTGTGTCATAAAAATAGTTTTTAAAGACATTGGCTGGAGTACTTATCGTTATTGCTTATTCTCTCGTTTGATGTGTGTTTTTTTTTAAATTATTCGTTCCGGAAATTATCTAATTTACGTGAAATAAATGTAACGTCATCACACACGTTGGTCTAGATAACAATTATCTTCTTTGATATACAAAGATCCAAAAAGAATAAAGAAGATATGTAAATTATAGAGAGAAAGAGAAAGAGAAAAAAAATCTTTCATTATTGTGGTAATCTATTAGTTCTTCTATGTATATTTACTGACTATTTATTAAATAGGTAGTTGAGGGGCAGAATGAAACTAAGCCTGTATTCAGTTCACATGTAATCGTACAGCCTTAGCTATAAGTTTTCTCTCTTTTTGAAAAAATATCTATTAAGCTCAGGCGGGAAACAGTTTACTCTGTACACCATAATATAACTAGAATTTGAACCGGTATGTTTAACGGAATAAGTTATGTAATGTAGTATAACTGTCGTACAAATCTGCGAAAGACACTGGTCAAGATCCGACAGTTTTCTAGCCGTTTTTCGTTACTATGTAAGTTGAGAATAAACTGTAATGATCTTACATGTGAAGACATGTCTAACACATATATTCGTATAGATAGATAAACGGATAGATATACACACACACACGCAACCTCGGTGGTTATCGTGTACGTACATCTTCTATTTTTTGGTTAAATTTTCGGTCAGAAGAATAGTCTAAAAATGAATAGTAGATAATATCTATATATTTACCAAGAAGGGAAAGAAAAGAAAGGAGAGAGAAAAGGGGAAAGTAAAGAATTATAAAGGATTTTACTCTTTTCAAGAACCTGATAGTTTGTTATCAGTCTCGTCGTTCAGTAACATAGGGTTATTACTTCTATATACGGAAAGTTTTTCTTCGCGTTTTAGTTATTGTTGTAGCTCTTCTAGTAGAAAACACCTACTCTTCTTTGGGGGGAGTTAGTTAGTTGCAGGGTCAAAACGTTTACCGAAATCGAAAGAGAGTAATAGACTAGAGCAAGTAAAATACGGTTTACGAAGGTACAAAAGGGTAAGAGAGCTGTAAGTGAGTGAAATATTCGAATCTAACTCAGCTAGCAGAAGATTTAATCTTTCAAAGAAACCACTTAGTCGAGGTTAACTAGAAACGTGAGTACTCTAGTCCTTTCTTCCGAATTTCCGGTATGAAGTCAGTTTTCAGGGTGAAACGATGAAAGAAATAAAGAATAATCTACTTATGTTGAGCCTTTTAAACCATTTCAGTATTTTTCGTTATCTTGATACTTAGACAATAATTGTGAAAGGTAATCAAAAAGAAAAATGTTTAGCTCGTAAAACTTGTTCGG
>MU622517.1:17405-43573 GCA_025399235.1 Backusella circina FSU 941
TATATTTAAAAGTAAAGTAAAGTCATATTTATAATGTAATATAGAGAAAGGTAATAAGCAGTAATTATGAATATCATATATCTAGATATATATATTACTTATATTTGACAATAATGGAAAAGTCACCGTGTCATTATGAGTTTTGTGTCCCCAATAACTGTTATTTACTTTCATTATAAGGTTTAAATTTGTAAGTCTACGATTTATGATTTATTTCTAACCAGACACACCTAGTAATTTATTTCTCATTCAAAATGAAATGCAATGCTTCAAACCGCGATAAAGTATTTTATTGTTATAATAATACTTTGGTGCAAGAACATAAAATTGGACCATAACGCAATCACAGTTTTAATTTAATCTAGTGTTCTTTTCACATGATAAGAAATCTTAAATTAATTAAAGCTAAACTCGTAAAAGAAAAAATAAAATTGAAGTCCGTGGTCATACTGTTCAATTTTTTCCAAAAAGCATAACACCCAAAATAAAGTAACCAAAAAATTGTTAAAGTATCAGTTTTATCTTATATTAATACATAAGTAAAAAAAAAAGACACTTTCTTAGTAAAAGTTTTTCAACTTGTGTGTTATACGACAGCTATAGCATAAATAACTCCCGATTGTTTTTTTTGGGGGGGGGTCAATACCTCTGCCTAAACTCATGGATAGTGAGTATAAATAAAATCTACGATGAAAATTCTAATCAATGTTCTACCTGAGATAATACGTGACGGATAAAAATACAAATTCATTTTGCTAAGAACAATGTTTTTTTGGAGTATGTAAACTAACCAACTAAACTTATTTCTTCAGACAAAGTAACTAGCTTTATTCTAACTATTCTACATGTGGTATGTAATAGATTAACCATTTGGTCCTTGTAAGAGAAAGAAGGACTAAATACTTAACATTGGTTTTCTAGGTTGAACGCTGTTCAGCTATACCTTTATGACGTACTCCTCCGGTAAACCTTTTTTCTTTGTTTGTTTGTTTGTTTGTTTCTCAAATGATGTATGATATTATATATTTTTGTGTGTGTGTGCGGCTGGTAAATATTGTCACTTTGTGAAAAATAATTGTATGTCGTACCTAACACAATCCCCATTGCCTTCGCTTCGGCAACTTGAGTAATGTCGCTAAGCCAAAAAAAAAATGGCAGTTATTGAAATCTAATTGTCAGTTTGGGCAAAAATGATTGTCGCTCTCGAAAAATCATGTTGTCCATTCCCAAAAACCATAATGTCCACTTAGGCAACTAAGACCTGTCAAGGTGGTTTTTTTTTTTGAAATTAACAATTATTTTTCACAAAGTGACAATATTTACCAGCCGCACTGTACCTATGTTTATATATATATATATATAGTGCCTATAATTAAATGATAAAAGCAAGGAAAGAAAAAGAACAATAATAATAGGATATAGGGTCATGAGTAATAATATAATAAATTTAAACTACAAAGGAGGTAAAAGGTAATCTGTTTCATTATAAACGAACCAGACATCTTATATATAGACAAAGAAAGAAAAGCGAAAAATGCATCTATCAATCAACAGGCACATCTGCCCTTGGAACTATTATATGAATCGTCAAGCCTTGGCGCAGCACTAGCACGAGATTTGAAGTGCTCAGGGGAAATACCTTTCGCTAAAAGATGAGGGTCATTAGTTATATTTTTAGAATACCCTTTTTTATTTTTTTTACCTATTTCAGTGAACACCTGACAGACGTTGGTCCCCAGACATGCACTTGTTTCAACATAGGAATATACATTTGACTCTTGAACAAATTCAGTTACTTCATCCTTTGTCACCCCACGGTTGTCTTCATCATCGGTCAGTAGGTCTACTTTGTTTCCGACTAAAGTGATAAGTATATGGGGACTAGCTTGGCGTTTCAGCTCATTTACCCACTTCTTGGCTCTTTCAAATGTTGTCTGGTCAAAAAAAAAGGAAAACATTGTCAATACTTTAGAAGTCATAGTAACGTTTGTATATACTTACAGATTTCGTCACATCAAATACCACTACCGCAGCTAAAGCATTTCGGTAATACATAGGTGCTAGTGAGTTGAACCTTTCCTGTCCAGCTGTGTCCCAGATTTCGAACTTGATCTCACTCTCACCTGTTGAGCAATACCGAGCCAAATATGCCGCTAAAAATGACAGTGACAATAATGATGTATTCGTAAGCGAGTGGTTCATATTGGACTTGTAACAAGTATTTGTTTTTTGCTATAATGTAATTACCTCCTATAGTTGCTTCTCTTCCGTCTACAAATGTATCCGTTGCGTATCTAGCAACTATACTCGATTTACCAACAGATGATTCACCTAGTGTATTTAATATTAGTCATGGGAGGTGGGAATAAAACATCACACAAAATTGACATTACCAAGAAGCACTAATTTCACAGAAGGTATTTGTGTTGACATTTGTTTTGTTCGAGTCATGTAAAATATATGTATGGTTATTGTTAAAAAAAAAAAAAATGGGTCACAGTAATAAAATGTATAAACGAAGAAATATTTAAAATAACTTAAAAGAGAGAAAGAAAGAAGAAGGAAAAAAACAAGGGGATGCCGCAATTAAAGGAGTGGGAATACGAAATGTGTTTCATTTGTTTACACACTCAAATGTGCCCCAAGGAATAGATCACTTGCTTTGAATCTGTACTACAGTGAGTTCTTTTCATATAACCTCTTTTATTATTTTATGTTGAATTTTTCTCTCCTGTTCTATGCTGCCCATCACTTCTTGTTAAAAATGAGCCAACTACTGTTTATTATTGGGCTGGTCAGATTATGGACACTCACATATTCAACAATAAAATAGGTGTGATCCCCAATATGTACAATATGAACGAATCTTTCAAACTTTACAACATCTTTTGCAGAATGGCTGCAATCTTCCTTCTTTTCAATTTGTCACAGATGGGAATCAAAAATGGAAATTATCTGTTTTTAGAAATTCAAGAGCGCCAGTGTGCACAGCCCAACACATTTCTTGGTTTCCTCGTGAGATATTGCTTGTGCATATAATGATATCTGTAACAGGAGACTAATCTTCATATAGATCATTCAAAGAAAAGCTGGCTATATGGATTATCCATTTATACACCAATAATGCCATCATTCGTTTTATAAAAATAAAACTAAAATGTTGCTTGTCAATATGTATTGTAAAAAAAAAAAAAAAATGTTGTCACAAATCATTTATTGTGCAAGGAGAGGTGACGCAAAGATAAAGCAAAAACCCCCCCCAACTTGAATGACAGCTTTGTTTGATGCTTTAAAGTAAAAAGAGTATATGCTTTAAGTGATACGTAATATGGTTTGTCATATAACTTTATTTTATTTACATAAAATATAGGCAATGGTAAAATCTTTTTTAAAACCAAATGGACAAGAGCCACACAAAAGGGGAAAGCATCACTTCTTACCTAATGCTTTAGACCATGGACCTTAATCTCACTCTCCTTGGCAATTCCCTCTTGTACTAAATATGTGGTAATTTTTGTACGATGATCACCAGTGAATTGCAATATTGCATTGTATTCTTCATCAACCGTAACCGTTCCGTTACAAGCAAACTCCTTCTTGAGAGAAATCACGATACTTTTGGCGTTATAAGCTTTTGGTAAACCCTGAACTGTCGTTAACGGCTTTCTACCATTCCTTTGTTGACAACGCAAGTCTAAAAATATCGTGAGACTTTTTTTGTTCTCATTTTTGGCTCGAAGAGTGTTTATTTTTCCTCATCTAGAAAAAAGGTACTTACGGATATAGTTGGTGGACTATGTTGCGTCGTCAGCAAAAGGGTCTATTACCAGTTCGATTCTTTAGTGAGTATATTCTCATCATCATATTATTCTCTCTCTCATTTACCAATAGAGGCGCTGATATCTTCGATTTTTGACATTAGCTCTTGAAATAAATATTAATCTATTAGAAATGGAGGAGAAAAGATGCAATAATTCAACAATTCGCAGAAAAGCTAATATTTATATCAAACTATGACGTAATGTCTACAGGTTGACGTACTTTCTGGTTGACATCAACCAGAAAAAGGAGAAAGCTTAAAGATCATATTTCTGATATTATTAATCAGAAAAACGTTTTAAACCTTTCCAGAAGGTATACGATTCTATTTACCTTATTTAAAGTGATAAATAATAGTTGATATATTGTATATAAAAGTGGAGCATCTTCTTGAGCCAATAAAATGAAAGTAAGGAAAATTAAATTCAGTCAGAGTCCGTCTAGTGATTTTAAGCTGATGAACAGATTTTACAAAGTAAAAAACAGTGTAAACAGCTTGAAATGGGTTGAAATGGGTTGAAATGGGTTGAATTAGACATGCCTTTGGTATATGACTTAGGATTTTTTTTATTTTTCAAGCCTGTAATCTGTCAAGTGAAACAAAAATAGATAGAATAACCAGTAAAATCAACTCTAAAAACCATAACAATTTCTGTTATGTTATTTTGACTTGCACTTTGAAAGTATTTTTTATTAAACCATTTTTATTTATATATAAAAAAGAAGTTAAAAAAAATTGTATGATTGTCTATGTGTATCAACAACTTGAGCGAAGTGCGTTAAGCATTGATATTTAAAAAACCGACCTTTGCTCCAGTCAAAAATAAATAAATAAAAACAACTTGCTTGAATATATATCATCCGTTTCATATTGAGTTAAAAAAGCGACCCTCGCTCAAGTACATTTTATATTTTGTTCACTTGAGCATTATACAATCTGACTTGAAAACATCATCATTTTATTTATTAAACGACAATCATTGTTTTATTCATGCAAATCATGCAAATCATGCAAATCATGCCACACCAAGAGGAAAAAGTACGGTTTTAAAACCCATACAGATTCAAAATTTTAACCGTTTCAGTAGGTTTTCGGTTGTCGTTTGGCATATAGCTGAGAAGAACAGTTCACAGTTTACAGTTAAACTAAACCTTTAACTGGAATAAAATCAGTTACGGTTCAAAGTGAACATTTTAGAACAACTTCGGTTATTCTTTGACGTAAAACTGTCATTATCAGTTCTGATGTTTATTACAACCAAAAACGTATTTTCAAAATTTCTAAAAAGGTTCGACTGAACGAAAAGCGTGTTTTTGATAATTTTGAAAATTAAATTAAATAAACAAAGGGTTCTTGTAAACAACTTAAGTAAGCGTATATTTTTATTGGTGTAATTTCAGTTGACGGATTGACTGAACATATTTTTCCATACATCACACTTAAAAGCACTATTAGAGGTCTTCAAATGAGAGATAATAAACTAAGCTAAAATATATATTTTTGACTTTTTACTACGAGTTCTTCTCCTTTAAGCTCTAATAAAATTAACTTATTTATTCTTTTACTTCTCTCTTTTTGTTATAAAAACTTTATCCACCGTCAACTATCACAGAAATAAAACTCGAGCCAAGCATCAAAAAGCTGACCACAGCCTTTAAATGGGTCAAATGATTATGTTAGAAGTTTTTTATTTGATCCATGATGGGATAGGTAGATTCACTTTCACATAATTGACTTAATTGGATTGATTGATCCCGATTCAGAGACGACTCCTTCTCAAAAAGTTGACTTAGTTTAACTTTTAGCACTGTAAATGTGGGACTTTAAAAAGAGTGTCACCAAAATTGGATGACTTATTCTTTTATTTTTTGACACAAGTGTTTGACCTATCAAAAAGTAGAATGAATAAACTCGTATTTTTTGGAATTTCAAGTCGTGACCTAAATTGCTTGAGTCTGACCCATTTTTACAAAATTGACTCACTTTTATTAGGTTGACTTAGTTTTATTAGATTGGCTCATATTCATTAGACCGACTCGTTCATATGGGGCTATTTTGGCTGAAAATCCAGGTTGGATAGAATTTTTTCGGTCTAAGTCCGGTCCCACTACCATTATATCGGAGACACAGAGTATTGGCTTCAGGAACCGATTTCATCCGGGTATAACTTGCTTTTTCTTCTTATTCAAGTCATGGGAGTTTTTTGAGCTACCTTATATAACTATTTTGGAACAAAGTTATATTGAAATAAGCAGTAAATTCTCACGTCAAGTATTCTTATTTATAATGAGAGATTGGCACTAACATACTACTTGGTACTCTCTTTAGTATCATAAAATCATTGTACATTTGACCTCTAAAAATCAAGATAGAATTATTAATGGGCCTATTACAAATATATTTGTAAATCTTCAAAAGATATTCCTCCTTTTTGATAGAGCAAGTGTAATAGATAACCAGGATCTTATCGTAAAGTCTAAAAATGTTCTTATTCCGTGTTTATTTGTGTATCATTAACGGGAGCTAAATTAACAGCAAGAAGCTTTTCGTATAATAGCTTGATGCGGAAGTTTTGATCGTTGTACTTCCAAAATTAATTATAAAAAAAAGAGAGCTTGGTCAATTGATCTCTCTAGAGATAATTCAAGAGAGACACGACTGAAGTTTTTCTGTATTGTCACAAAAAAAGAGCGGCCAAGATTCTAAGGAACATTTTAGGATATATAAAAAAGAAACCCTGTGATATAAAAAAAAAGGCACAGGTTTTGGTCATTCAACATTTTAACAAAGTATGTCTGAAACTCCAGTATCACTCTAAATGAAAACTTGTACCACGGTTTTTGAGAAATAACAATGAATATAATTCCTGCTAATGACACTATTAGATCATATAAGTACTATATTTCTATGGATAAAACTGTAGAGTCTTGAATTGAATAAGATATGTAATAGAGAAAGAGCCTTATGAGAAAAACTAAGCGTATGTATTCATACAGTTCAATAATCCCAAAAAATATAGAATACTAGAAAAAAAAAGGATCTAAATTTAGCAACCATACCTTTCTATGCTTATTTTCAGCTCTGATAGCATTCTAAAAAAAAAAGTAGATACACGATAATGTTATAATTGAGATACTTTCAAAACTGGTTTCTTTCGTACTATAGATTAGCTGCCACCTCTTAGAAAATTTGCGCATCTACAAAGATTTTTTAGGTCTACTGGATTTATGCCTTTTATGTAACAAGCTACAAACAGGTTGTTAAAATAGATAAAGTAAAACAAATATACAATATCATGTAAAGAAATTTTTCAAATCCAGTATCAGAAAATGCTAGAGAAAGATAATTAGTATTATATATATATAATGAGGATCAATAGATAATGTGTATAAGCTTAGGAGTATCTTCAATCTAAACTGAAAGGTAAAGTGGTGGTTAGGATCATTTGATGTCATTCTTGATTATTCTCTTACTAAAGTGTCTTTAAGATAGAATAAGTCTGTCTTCTATTAGTATAAAACAAAATAAATACATTTTAAAATAGAGACCATGGTCTCTATAACCCCATGCTTTGGTTGTAAAAATAAAGTATTGTAGAAATTGTCAAGACAGCCGCATGATCAGTTTATTTCATCGATACACTTCTCACCTGTTATTAAATAATCAATAGACTCTGCTTAACTCATTATATAAAATATGATCATTACATTCTTTGAGCAAACAAATTGAGTTAAAGTAACCAAAAGAAACTGGAAGATATCCTTCAATTCTGTTTATACATACTGTTTTGAATTCATATGCTTTATGAAAATTAAATTTGAATACTGATAGCTTGTTAAGCTGAAACATTTTATAATGCCTTATTATGACTCAAAATTTTTTGCACCTATGATCTATAGGGAGAGGATGGCGCAAGTATGTACCGACTTGTTTTGACCTGGCTGTCTATGCTCTATAAAAAAGTGTCCAGATATAGTTGGCTGCGCAATAAGACTAAAATGGGGATATATTCATCATTTTTGCTCTATTTATCGATATAAATACATGTAGTCTGGATGCTTCTAAAAAAAAAAGAGGGTTGCTTTGAGGTAATTTAGATGATGCAGTATTGATATTGATAAAAAATTCCAAGTTTCATTGGTTTAAACCATATGAAAAATAATAATTTGTGTATTGCGCCATCATCTTTTATTTAAATGCTTATCGCCAGGTCGAAAATAAATTCTTCTAACTAACGGCAATGAGATGCATATTGTGAAATTACCTCTTTACACAAACTGGTTATAACATTTAAGTGTGATTATCATATCAGAAGTCATACAAGCATTGACTATTAATAATATTTATAGAAATGGAGACAACTAAAAAGAGATTTCAATTTAGTCATGGGAATATATAAAATGTGGGGATTGTCTTTTAAGTGTGAGATTTTGTGGTTTGTGATTTTCCAAATAAATAAATAAATAAAAGTACAAGAAAGTCGCGAACATATCTTCAAGTCAACCTCTCTTTTTCATTTATTAAATAGATGGTAATGAGTTTAGAGCGTAGAGCTTATTTTATTAATGAATCAAGACTTCTAGTATTTTCTTTACATGGCAATAAAATCAACTGATTTTCATCTTTTTGTTTACTGATGTAAATATAATGCGTGAAACAGGTGACCAAATGATACAGAGGTTTATATGATTTTTTTTTATACCCAAGTGTTTTTTAATATACCACGCAAGTTTAAAGCATACTTGAACTAAAACCAGATATTATGACTTAATAATTAGCCTCTTCTTATCATGCCTAAATGATGTCTCCGTTCAAGTTTACTAGTAAGCTATTGTGAAGATAGATAGATGCCATCAGTGGGATGTAGATCTATTTCAAAACAGGGTACCAGAATTATGAATGTATTTACTGTGTAACAGGTAAGTCTAAAAGGTTCGAGTCCGATGGATTCTTCAAGAACCAGACTTTGTAAACACATGTAAACAAAGTAGATAAAGAGATATGGTTCAAAGACAAAAGAGGTAATTCTACTATCTAAGTTCAAATGTATAATAAAATGAAATAACCTTATTTTCATCAGGTCCAATATGCATCATATTTAAGCTACTATCTTGGTGCAAGACAAAGTGATTATCATTATCAACATACTGATAAGTTTGATTATCCTAAATAGATAAAGATCTGATTTCTATTGTGAAAATAAATAGCTGAGTTTACAAGGAGTCAACTGATTTAACAAAATAGAAAAGAGTGACATTAAAGGAAAATACCTCATAGTTACTCAGATGCTAGCTAATTATGCGCATAAAAGCTACCGAATGGTTCCTGTTTTCCAATCGGCTGTACAGAAATCTGTGAGGAATGATAAGAAAAGACCGATTCTCGCATCAAGGAAGCAATTTACCTCCTTTTTATTGATGTGATTAAATAGATAAGAAATATTGCATGCTCACTATCTTTATCGTTTTTAATATTGCCGTGTGACTGTTTTCACGTGTGAGCTTATCGAAAGTAGCTCAAATAGACCCCCCAGAAGGGGGATAAGTGCTTCAGTATAGAGCAGAAAAAAGAAAAAGGGGCAAAAACTGATACAGAGATCAAAATTAAGCGATAACAAGTGAGATATCATTGGCCAAATTTATCTTCGGAAGAAAATTAGCTGTAAGATGTTGCTATCAATAGCCAATCATAGCGGCGCGTGGGTCTTAATAAATCACGATAAAAAGAGAATAGCTCTGATCAAAAACTACCCTTTTTTTTCTTCCCTTTTTTTCCCTTTTTCTTCCTATTTCTTCTAATTTTTAAAAAAAGCAGCTTTACTTTTTAATACAAATACTATAGCATAATAAAGATTTGAAATGACAGTCAAATCCCCATTCTATAACAAACCATCTACTTCCACCAGCGTGGACTCATGCCACAAGTGCCCGTTAATATTAAACACCAAGTCGTCTAACACTACGTCAACGACAACGGATGAAAAGTTTGAAAAAGTCCAGCAAAACAGCGCTGGCATCGAGCAGTCAAAGGTCTCTGTCCCTTCCACCAATAACTTACCAGTTGTTGAACCAAGCGACTCCAGTGTTGCGAATTCGGACATTGGAAGTGCGACTGTTACCTCGTGCTCGAATTGTGGCACCACCTCTACACCATTGTGGAGAAGATCGCCACTAGGAGAAACTATTTGTAATGCCTGCGGCCTTTATTACAAAGCCCGTAATACAATTCGCCCTCATTGGCTTAAAAGAAGCATTGTTAGAAAGTCAAAGCAAGCAAATCCTATTCTTGCTCCACGTTTATCTCAAGCACCACTTTTAGCTCCAGCTCCAGCTCATGTCTCACCAGCATACAGCCCTATTACAAAACAGTATCATCATCATCATCATCATCATCAACAACAACAGCAGCAGCATGTGCAAGTACAACAACATAAAATAAATGCTATAAACAATGAAAATACGCCGATGATATCCCCAACACCGAATGATTGTAGCTCAATTAAATGTATGAACTGCTCTACAACTACGACTCCTCTTTGGAGACGAGATGAAGCCGGACAACCAATTTGTAATGCATGCGGTCTTTATTACAAGCTTCATAACGTTCACAGGCCAATAACCATGAAAAAATCGACTATTAAAAGACGTAAAAGAGTGACTGCGGCTTCACTTGCCACTCACCCATCGTCAATAATTCACCGCTCTGTTATTGCCACTTGCGAGGAGGAACCAGCAGTCGTTTCTGGAATCAAGCGTCGTGCTGAGAATACACCTGATGTTCCTTCTAAGCGTACTGAATGTCTACGACCATTATTACCCAGTTTACCATCACCCAATCAAACTACTAGATACTCTCCTGATCCGATTGAGCCAGGTGTATTTAATCATGTTTACTTACCTTCTCCACCTATGAAGCCAACCAAACATAATATCGCATGCCTCTTGAATCCAGAGGTGGATCGCAGTGAAAGAGCACTTCCTAGTTTACCTTCGCCACCGCTTATTGCTTATGATTTGGCACCTCTTTCACCCAAGGAAAAGACTCGCCAAAATTCACCTTCTGCTCATACAATTCTCTTTAATCCTCTTGATTCTCACCTTGTCTTGGAAGCTCATCGGGATGAACTCAAGCGTGAAGTCAGTAACCTCACTTCACTCCTATGTCGTACCACTGCTATGCTTCAAAATATCGATCAAGTGATTGGTCCCAACTAAAAAAAAAAAGACGGAGAAAATCTCTTACTAATAATATATTTAATATTTGCATTTATTTTTATCATTATACAAGCTTATCTGTCCTTTTTTTAAGCTTTTCTATACATATACTTATCAAATAAACATTTACTAACTTTTAAAAACGCATGAATATCTCTTTTTTACTAAGAGCACAAAAAGCGATAATCTCTCATTCCATCTTTTTAGTAAAAGCCAAATTAAGAAACTTGGTCTTTCACAACATGGATAAAGAGTTTATATTGCTCTATTTCAAAGGCGACAGTCTAATACCAGTTCTATTAATTATTATTGCAACTTAAATGGAAGTACTCTATGGAGAAAAAAAGGGTTTTTTTTATTGTGTACAGGATTTGTAATTTTTTTTTGAAGATCTTGGGAAATCTATTTATTGGTCTATCAAGGTTCATAAAGTTAATTAAATTTGATAGAAAAAGCGGGAAGATGTCACTTTTTAAAAAGTGGTGACAATTTTTTTTCTTCATTGAACTATTCAGTAGGTCTAAGGTTTTACATTATATTTTTGGTCTTTATTCATAAAACTGAATGAATTTGAACATAGCACTCAAGAGATTTGAGTAAAACATGGATTAAGACTTTTTTGTTAGCTTTTTCTTCGCTTTTACAAGATCACTCGAGATGAAAAACAAAATGTGGAGAAATCGGTCTTTTAAATCACATTTGTGCTGACAACCCACTGTCATTATATTGCATTTGTAAAGACAATTAAAAAAATTAGTGCTTTAAATTTACCCACTTATGATTTTATTTTAGTTTTGTCAGCTATTTCATAACTTTCTTTCTCTCTTTTCTCACTCTTCTCTTTCCTTTCTCTCTTTTTTTTACTTTTTATCTGCCCTTCCTCTCTCTTTTTCATAAAATAAAAAAAAATGGAATACGATCCTAAACATAAGGCCTCTAGTATTACTAGTATTACTAGCTCAAGTAGCGAAAGCACTTGGGATTTTCCATTGAACAATTACCCAGAGAAAGATGATATCTTCATTAGAGATTCTCAAAATTTTGAAGGTATATACACTCTTCTGGTTTTTTGATATAAGTGTATGCTTTGAAAATATACTAATATCTAATTTCTTATAAAGATTACTCGGCTCTTGAACGTCTTGTTGTTCCAGAGATTGACCTAGAATCTCTGGAGAAGCAAAGCTCGGAATATAGACTATTAAATGCAGTGGACGATCAGAAATTCAATGATTTCCTTTCATCGTTTAACGAAGAGATACCAGATTTGATTACCCCACATGCTAAAAAAATGGACGATATAAATATGGTAAGCGTCACATTCTTTTTTTTTTACTTTTTGTAACTAAACAGGATTTGCAACCATTATTCTTTAAACAGAATAAAGACAATCACGAAAAGTTGGATTCAAATATGGAAATATTCTCTCGCAAACCCGATCAAGCCTCCAATGTGACCCCACCATCCTCCAATGACAAGTACTATGTGTCATCTTCTCCTACACTACCAATTTACTTGCAACAGAGTGACCAAATCACTGTTCCCGCATTGGCAGCAAGTCGCAAGCGAAGTCAATCGTCTGCATCTCTGGAATCTCATTTAAACCGTTTTATCCAACCGAAGACCTCCTCTTCCCCTGCAGTTACAACATTGGCACATGCTGAAAGCGAAAAGCCCAATATCAAGCGTACAAAGACAGCAATAGTATCCAAAGATTTATTATCTGAAGACGAAAAGCGGTTGAATCATATTGCATCCGAACAAAAGCGTCGCAATACGATACGTTCTGGTTTCAAAGAATTGACAGAAATTATTCCCACATTAAAGAATATCAACAACTCAAAAAGTACTATTTTATTCAAGGCCGTAGAATACATCAAACATCTCGATAGACGAAACCGTGGACTACGAGAAAAGCTGTCTTCTCTTCATCTACGTATGAATGTTGCCACTCGCAACCAAGAAAGAGGTAGAGCCTCTCATCGAAAAATAGTCTCACGGTCCATGCATCATCAACAACAACATTCTTTTGACCAAGGTTCCTCTTCGGAAAATGCACGTCATACTGATGATTTACGCCATTTACCTGCAAATACTATCTCGGCCTTGATGGCTCATAAGAACCAGCAAAGACAACTTGAAATGCTACAAGAACAATTACGTGCTCAGCAGCAATTACTCGTAAAGCACAATATTCAGCCTTATGCTAGTTCTTCCAAGCCATATCCCAGCTATCATTCTATTTCTATACCTAATCATGAAAATAGACACTCAAGCATTTCTCAATCAAGTACTTTAGCACTTGTTGTTCCTCAAGACGAGGAAGATCCATCATGGCATTCATCTTTCTAAGTTTGTTTTCTTTTATTATTATTATTTTTCATGTAGGACTTGATCAAAATACAAAAATACTTTATTATCTATTATTATTTTGCAATCTATCTTGTTATATTTCCTTTATATCATCCATTTATCACTATGATTTTTTTTTACAACATGCTATTCACCAAAATATAAATAAAAACCAAAAATAATAAAAATTCATAAACTGCTTCTTATCATCATTTTAGCGATTATCTTTTGTTTTTTTACTAAAACAAGTAACATTTCTTTTTCTCATTTAGATTGATATAAACTTTAAAAACAAGTACTACCAACTATTTTCTCTTTCATCGCCTTTAAACCCCCAAAAGATGGTCATTCTCGGCTTGATTAACATATTCAATGAATAGTACGACCATGATTCTAAAATGTTTCGTAGATTCTAAATATAGCAAATAATCAAAAAAGTTTCAATTAAAACCCAAGGGTGAAAATCAAGGCTTTCATGTGAAAATGTTTAAAACGTTCACGCAAAAAAAAAAAAAAAATACCAATTTAAAAAGAGACCAACGTAAAACAATTAGTGTATTGCAAACAAGTTAATCTTGTGTCATTGATTTTATATTTCCTCTTTTTTGTTCCCTCGTAAAATGTGAAAACAAACAACGATTGAGTGACTTAAAGAGGTACATATATATATATATATATATATTGTTAGAAAGTCATGACTTTAATGTATAAACATTCACTTTCTATTTATATAATATTAATAAACGTGACCCCTCGAGATTATGCTTTATAATAAGAAAATAGATACCATTTGAATGACTTGATAAATAGAACACTATGGATGCTCATTCAATTGAATGATGTCATTACTTTATATCTGTTTAGCATTGATCATTCATAAGCTTCTATTTGTATATATGTGTGTCTACTTTTATGGAGGCATGATTACGTTATAATATTCTCACAAGTATTTATTAGATCAGAATGAATAAAAAGCATTTTACGTTAAAAAAAAAACTTGGAGAGAGAGCTCCTATGATGCTTTATGAAAAAAAAGTTTGAATAGACATATATTATTATTTATTTGCATTGTACTGAAAACAACAAAAACATGTATTTAAAACGCTAAACTAGTGCTATAAAGTGGTGGAAAACATATATAGTGAATCGATAGAGAACTATAACCCAACAATATACAACTAGTGATTCTGTTGATATTTACTATAATTCTATGTATGATTGGTCTTATCTTCTAAGTTGCTACGTTTTCACTATCAGCAGTACTATATATTCCTAACGTATTTATTACTGTTGTAAAGGAAAACATACCATTAAAATATCCATTTTTCATCTTCATCTACTTCTACTAACAATATAACTCTTACTACGAATGTAAAACTTCATTACACATTATGTTTCGTAAATGTCAAACGTAGAACCCACTATACTTTCGTTTTCTTCATCTAAAGAGTTTTTTATCACTATTATCATTATTATTATTAGACTAAATGAGTTATAAAGCCTTTGATTGTTGATTTTCTTATATTGGTATTTACGAAATAAAGAAGGCTTTAAAGTATACATCATAATTGAATCCTCCTTAACAAATTGAAGCATTAAACTTGCCTATATAGATACAAAAATCAAAATAAATTCTATCAAAGAGACAATTATCTCTAAGTATATATGAACTAAATATTTCTAGTTCAAATTTTCAATTAGCAGATCAAGTCGTTATTGATGCTTCTCTTAACGAGAAAACTATGATAATGTGAGAAATGAAATTGTGTCAAATGGTATTACAAAAGAAACTCTTATTGTTTAAGTCCCTGATGTCATCCAAATTGCTACTTTTTTGGACATTTTGCTCAATTACCTATAGCTTCTGATTTGACTTTTATTTAATAAAGAAGGACAAAAAAAAAATTTTTTTTTGTCGCTACACAGGAAAAAAAGGTTTTTCTTTCCAAGCATTATGTGTCAGAAAGAATTTGAAAAGTTTATTGGGTTGATCCAAGAAATGGGCGGTAACTATTTGAAAAACCAGAATGACCTTATGAACTACGAAAAAGATTGAATTTCTTTTTATAGTCAAAAGACTGACTAGAAGCAAATATTTACTCAATGCTTGATCATGAAATTAAAAAAAAAAATCATAGAAACAACATAATGAAGTCCTACTTTTAATCAATTCATCTATAGCAAGCTTTCTTTCTCAAAAAAAACCAACACTAATAGTTGGTGCATTTTTGCATTTTTGCATAATTATAACAATAAAGAACAATATACTCCATCTTTTTAAAAATATTGAATACAATATAGAGAAGTGTCATTTTTATGATTTATATTTGCTGAACTCAACTCTTTTCATAAAGGGCTGTTTGTATGGTAGCAATATAATTTAAATTCAGGGAGATTTTCAAGGAAATTGATGAAGCGATATAGGAAGTATGATCACTCCCATAAGGATAAATAGTATCATTTTTTTCGTATGTATACAAATTGCTATCATCATCAGTACAAAAACCTATATTAGTAACTCGTCTCTATGATTATAAGTATATTCGTACTATATTATAGAACTATTTTTGGTTTTTCTTTGAACTCAAAGAAATAAAAAGTCAATGCACCATTACGTGAGGCAGAACATTGTAGCTGAATGTAGTTTTAATTCTATCTTTCCGTTTTATCATATAGTCTTATTCGAAAGAAGGATGTAAAAGACTGGGTGATTGCACTATTGAAACAATTACAGCAGAATTATTTAAACTAAGATCCGTAGATCCATCCTTCAATTAAATATATCACAAATAGTGAAGATTCAAAATATGAATGCTGCCAAGAGTAGATAAGGACCCACTTGCTTATTTATTTATTTATTTATAACAACATAAACAAAACATCACTCGGTACTAAATGTGAAACAGGAAAGATAAAAAAGTTCAATAGCTGGAAAAACACTAGATAAAAAAGAATTACTTGAAGCCTTCTATTTTACATGTTAAATGTTAAGACTCATTAGAAATGTTTCTGTTAAATATATGATATTTGGCAGTAATTTTTAGATTAATCTTAGTCTTACTCATTCACTTGTCTGAATTTTTGTTTGTTGAGAATATGTCAATCAAAAGGGACGGGAGTTTTATAAAAGGAATGACGACAATAGAAAGCCTCTTAAATTTACACATCTCTTGTGTCTTTTTATAGTTTTTCTTTGATAAATAAATGTAATAAAGTAATGACTCGAATTGAAAAGCTTAAATGATATCATGAATGGTTGTAAACTTACTTTATAGTGATGATTGCTCGTATATCGATTTTATAAAGCAGGTGATTCTGTGTTTTGAATATTGAATTGATCTTCAAATTATTATTTAAAAGTAAAGTTGTTTCACATGAAGTTTAAATCAAAGATGGTTTAATTTTCTGCTGTTGCCCTTTTTACAACTACTTTTGTGCTTTGCTAAAAACAATTAAATAACTGTTCGCGAAACATTAGTGCTTTAATTGATATAAATAAAGGGTTTTTTCATTTTTGTTTTCTATTATATTTTATTTTCTTCTTATTTTGACATTTAAAAACTTATGATTTTCGTTGTTATTCCTTAACTTCTCCGGTTATTACAGTCTCGTTGTGAAATGGCAACATAACACAGTAAAATGTAAACTCTGAATTATGTTAATATATTTTTTAACGTCTCCCTTTATTTAGAATGGCATTACTCATATAGCCTGGTTTTTAGTCTATTTTTATCTTGGCTACTGAATCGCAGCTATGCTCGTACTTACAAACGAATAAAGAACTACTCCACCATCAAGATATAAGCTGGCTTCTATTATGGATTGAATCTTGCTGATATAACAAAATGGTTCGCTCTTTGTCACATAGCTTACTTATACGCCTGTGTCTTTGTGTACTTTACCTGACTTTCCTTTTCCCTTACTTATGAACACTTTTCATTATTATTTTGTATCACCATATCGCTTTCATTATTTGTAACCCTTTCGTTCCAATCCTAATATGATTCCTTAAAATGATTTCAAGTTTCTTTTTTCTATGTATATAACTATCTATTATTAATTAATTACTAAATAACTACCATTTGAATAATAATAATAGTCTACTGCTTAAGCCAAATACACTCATATTAGCAACCACACCTGTCTCCCCGCCATTTGGCCTCTTTCCTAAGATTCTGGGCAAATCATACAAATTTGAAGAATTAATTTTACACATCATCAATATGCCATCTTTGAATGGATCTGTTATAAGACTGGATGCTGGCTTGAGGGCAACTCTTTAAAAAAATCAAAAATGGGGGATACTTTTTTTATTTATTTAAAAAAAATAAAAAAGTAGATCATTACACAAAGGGAGAAAAAATATATGTAAAAAAAAAAAGTATACAGAAATGGAATAAAAAGACAAATACAAGTTATGTTTAGTCTCAATTAAATTCATATAACAGATTATTATTTTTAATAAGCAACCGATAACAGTTGCACAATAGAACCTGGAATTTAGAATCACAAGCATAGACTGAAGTAGTGTTTCCAGTTTCTAAAGTGGTGTGTGCGTAGTAGTACTTTCAATTTTGAAAATCAAACTGTTCTCAAGCTATTTATAATAATGGAAAGGATGAAAAGCAACGATACCAATTTTGTCAATGTATACAGACGATTGATAATTTACCCCCTCGTTTTGATCGTCGTAATGTTGTCCAATGTTTGTCTAAGTGATGTTTGACGGGTTGTCATAGAGAATCATTAAACTTGCTATTATAATGTAAAGGCATTAGTGTAGTAAGAGCAGTGGTAAAAGGTTATGTAGGTTATTAGAATTCCACTATTACCCCCTCAAAAAAAATAAAAGAAAAAAAAAAAAAACATATACCAGTTTGGGGTGTCTTGAATACTCTTACTTTATATATAATAAAAAAGAAAATGTACAAACGTTTTAATCTTTGATATGCTTAGAAAATGAATAGAGCTAACGGATAAAACGAAAGAGAAGGAAGGGGTGTGTGTGGAGGGTAAATTTTTTTTTTTAATTGCCCATACAGGCAGTCTTGTTACGTTGATTGCTTTTATGTCTTTTCAAAGCATCCAATCTATATGTATAATATGTCATGAATGGATTATTTCTTTCCTTTATCCTATTTTGTTTTCTTACCTTGAAAAGCTCTTGTTACATCCTGCACACTTGTATGGCTTTTCACCTCCATGAATCTTTGTATGTCGTTTCAAATCATGATTTCTACTAAACGCAGCCTGACACGCATGACAGATAAACGGACGATCATCGGTATGTGTTCTTGAATGGCTCTTTAGATTATAGAGACGTGCAAAGGTTTTGCCGCAGTTAGGGAAGAGACATGGGTAAACGGTTTGGGTTTGGTTATTAACGGTGGTGGTAATGGGGGAAGAGGAGGCATAGATGGACATGGCGGCACTTTGTGTGTCTGCGAGCGCGGGGTCGGATCGTTTACGTTTTTGGCCCGCGGCGATGCGGGGTGATTCGGGGCTATTGGATATGCTCTGTTGTTGTTGCTGCGCTACAGAGGTGATGGCGGCGACGGCGGCCGCGGCTGCTGCAGCGGTAGCATTATCTGTGATTGAGTGATTAAAGGGACCGCATTGGAAAAAGGGGTGGTTTGCTAAGGCTGCTAATGCGGAGGTGGCCACGTTGGATTGTGAATTATCGCATGCTGAGCTCGATTGCTGCTGCGAGAGTTGCTGTGCATAGAGCGCCAGTGTTGCAGTGTCGGTAAAGTTTAAAGGGGGTGGGTTATTGACTGCTCTATTAAAGTTGAATGCTAAACTCTCACTGTTTGTATTGTCTGCTGAAGAATGGTTAGCAGTAGAAGTAGTAGTGCTATTGTCATTATTTGGCTTTGTTGTCATATCTTTACTAGTGGTAGTAGTAGTAGTGGTAGTAGTAGTAGTGGGTGATTTAGATGTCTCAACATCAGCTTCAAACGTTGAAGATAAAGAAGACGTTGGCGGAGGCGCAGGTGGTGGAATCGTTGTTGTTGTACTTTCAGACGCCACTCCCGCTGCATCTGCTGTATCCCCAGATGGTGTCGTCCTCTGTGATGAACCCGCAACAATACCTAATAATGCCTGCGATAGTAATACCTCGATACCACTCTGATCTCCTTCCTTTGCCTTTTCTGTAATCTTTTGCATAATACCGTCCCAATCCGATTCTGAAAATTTGAATGCCTTCTCCATCGTCGCTGCCTTATCATCCGCAGGTATGGTCGCAAATGGACTCTTGGTCGTTAAAGCCAACTGCTGATCGCTGCGTATCTTACTCTTTAGCCAATCCTGATCGACATACTTTGCAGCAAGTGTATTATCCCATCTCTGTTTAAGCTGTTTGCCCTTTCTCCCTGGAATTGAATTTGCTATTTCCTTCCATCGTCCATAGCCGTACTTTTTTATGCCTGCTAATAAAAGTTCGTCTTCTTCACGAGTCCAGGTACCTCTTTTATAATCTTGAATCATGTCTTCACTTGAGAGATCAATGTCGTCAATGTGAGTAGAGAGCCCAGGATAATTGGCAATCAACATGACATTGTTCGAGTCAAGTTCAGTGTTGCTTGTATTGCTGCCATTATTATTGTTATTATTATCATCATCATTGTCATTACTAGTAATTGCTTTGGTTAGTTCTTTGTCTTTCTTGATATCTGCTTGTGATAGACCCAATAATTGTAGTGCTGTGATAGCAGCAGCCTCTCCGGGTAGTTGAGGTTGTATTTCTTTAGTATTTGTTGTATCTGGAGAGGAGGATTTGCCGACTTGTTTTAATAAAGAGTCTATATGTAATAAAAAAAAAATCTTATTATTATTCTTCCTTGGTTATTTTTCTTTATTCGTACTGCATTTTTACCTGGTTTGACAGCCAATGCAGCAGCAACAGCTTCAACTACATCGAGTGAACTATGTGTATTTTGTAATAAAGCAGCAGCAAGAGCAGCATTGCTATTTGTTGTTGTTGTGGTTGTTGTATCATTACTGTTCAGTTGAATATTAGTATCATTGTTATCTTTTCTCAAGTTGGAAGAGGGAGTAATAGCAGGTGAAGTCGGTACAGCATCAACATCGAGTTCATCAGGTAGTGTTATCTTGGTTGTCTCTTCATTGTTTAAAAAGGCGTCCTCTTGAGGGGGCGACCGTCTTTTGTTGTAAGGTGTTTGTGATGTAAAAAGGTGAACGCGAGCCATGACCGGAGTTGTTGTTCAAAGTAGAGGAAAAGCAAGAGAAACCAAGCCTTCGCCAAGCCTTCAAATTTTTTCGACTCAATATCCTCTCTCTCCCTTTGAGAAAGACGAAAAAAAAAGTGGTAAATCGGATGTTTAATTTGATTGGCCATGTTTCGTTTATATTGGTGACTAAGAGAAAAAATTTTCTTTCTTCTTCACCACCGCAGCAGCAATCATGTGACTGGGATAAGTAAACTGATGTTATTCATAGAAAAATTAAACATTTGCTGTCGTTATAAAAAGTAGGCAATTACTCCATACGCAGTGATTGCCAATATAAATCACTATTCATTATTATTGCTGTTACTGTATAGTAAAGCACTTGTTTTATTATCATTGGGATAGTAATAGTGAACTCAATAGAGAGACTATTTAATGCAATATACCATTGTACTGTTGATATGAATGCTGATCTAAAGCTTTTGGACCTTTTTTTTTCTTTTTCTTGGCTTAAAAAATAACACAATCTAAAATTAGCTCTTGGGTTTTAGCCAATCAAGTCATTTCATTTTTTATATTAAAAATCCCGAGTCTTTGGTTTTTCTTTCTAAATGCTCCTGTTGACAAGAAATGCTTGTTTATTGTATTCAAGTACTTATTATTAATAAGTAGATTTCATTACTACCATTACCATTATTACTATCATCGCCATTATTGCTATTGTTATTGTTATTACAATCACAATTGCTATTGTTATTAGAGAAATAGACAAAAAGATAATATGACTAATAATGATATACCTGTCAAACAATAAACAAATCAATGTGAATCATAATTATATTTAATAATCCGCTTTTATACGTAAACACGACAAGATTATATATTTTTGTTACAAAACAAGATGTGTCTTTTTTTTTTATTATTATTAATAACTTATTACAAAAATGATCCACTTTTAACATAGAGAGATATATATAGTTTACAAAATAAAAAAAGATATATGTATTTATTTATAGATTTTTCCTTATTTATACAATATATCTCTGTGTACGACCATGTTTAAACGCACTGTCTCTTTGAATGAATATCATCATCTTGTACCAAACGTCTCTTTGGATATATGACATCATCATCTGCTGGTGGCGATGGCATGCCAAAACGGGTAATAGGAGAGGCAGGAGGAGAGGCAAGTGTCATCATTGGATGGTGGGTATTATTAGTGTTATTATGCTGCTGTTGTTGCTGAGGTTGATTTACATTTGTTTGATTTATAATAGTTTGTACTTGTTGTTGATGCTTATTGTTTACAATTGGTATTTTGATTTGAATATGTTGATGCAATTTAGTATACCACTTATCGAATGTGGCCTTACTAACGTAGAGCTTATAGTCTATCAATTTGAGAAATGCCATTTCCAATTGGTTAATCTCATCCAATTCGAGCTTGGTGATCTTGCACCAGGCGCTGTTACGATAGTTCTTATCTTGAAGGTACTTTGAGGCTGTCATGAGGCTGGCGAGAAACATACGTCTACCGCAACACATCATGGATTCCATTTTGGTCTTTGTTTCTTTGTTGAGAATTTGTTTTACAGCGTACTTGACACGAAATAGATAAAAAAGGCTAGTCTGAACAATATTGAAGAGGGAGTGCGACTTTTTGAGAATGGCTTGAATAAAGGCACGGGTGGGGACAATTTTAATATTGGGATTGTTGTTTGTGTGGAAGATCGAATCAATGGCATTGGCGTAGATATCTACATTAAAAATAGTATATAAATATAAGTTCTACTGCTATTTAATAAACTGCGGTCTTTTATGTATCATGATTAATGTGGAATAATGACTTACCAATTAGTTTTTCAATGTAGAGAGTGCGTTCGTGAAGAGAGGAACCCATAAATTGGGTGTACTCTGCACTTGGCATGTTTGGAGGAGTGGATTCAAGTGCATTTGGTGTAAACTGTTGTAGTTGTTGTTGCTTAGATGAATATACATTGGTCATTGAGTTTATTGGAGGTGGTAGTTGTTGTTGTTATTTACTTTATGTTATGTTTTGTACAGTTTTGTTCTTGTTTTTGTTTTATTTTTTATAATATATTGCGGTTAATAAAGAAAGCGAAAAGGAAGAGAAAAAGAGTGTTTAAAAGACTTAAAATTTCATTATTTAAATAAGAAAATGGAAAAAGGAAAAGGAAAGAAAAAAAAGAGGTTAATATTATAAAAAAGGCAATAATAAAGTCGAATAGTCGAGAATATTTATGGAAAAAGGTGAATCATTGGTTTTGATTGGTTTAAGAATCCAATACGTTGCGCAGTGGTAAGAGACCGCAGCAATCATGTGATTTGGTTTGTGGAGTTGTGATTCGATTTGGTTTGGTGGCGGTGAATGGAAAGCAAACAATAAACGCTAGATCGCAGTGACACGTGATGTATTGATCATATCAAATGTGTACTTTATGATATTAGTTAGTTAGTTGATGCTTAACTATAAGATTAGCTTGGTTTCTTGGCACGAATAAAGCTAATAAAATGAAAAAAGTACTTGGGCTTGAATCATAAAAAGAATTGGGTTGCGTACCTTTATTATTGGATTAGTAATTATGAAAAGGGTGCAGTCCAAGTAGATTGCGTAATGTTTCCTTAATTTCCGTTTTGGATAATTAGCCGCAGATCAAAAAAAATATAACAATGAAATAAAACTGTGTAGAAATACGCAGCAAAAAGAACACCATTGTTCTTTCTTTTTAAAACTATTGAGAATGAACTCTATCCACCATTTAATCACAGAAGAGACGTTCTTATTATATTGTTACTATATAAATATTATTATGATAGTTCAATTAGTCATAATCAGTACATCTTATTAATCAATAATCTTGATTGTTACTGTAATCACTGGGGGCTTTTTTTTATTGATATGCTCACTATTTAAGCACCATTACTGCGTAATTTATTTTATGGCAACGTTTCATTTATACATTCCATCAAGCAAAAAAAAAAATTTGGGATGACCCATTATCATTGCTATTTAAATACACCATTTTGCCTTTTCATTGGTTTTATAGCCAAGAGGAATATTTATATTCGATAAAAGGAGATACCAGAGTCTATAGCACGCATTCAACAGCTATTATAGTATTGATACTTTGGTTCTAGAACTCCATTTCGTTATTGTGTGTGGGAACACCAAAATGAGTCAAGTATTTTACTAGCGAGGAGGAAAATGTATAAATTTATGATTTTAAGCCGATAGATGGAGAGATTATATTGGTAAAGAAAAAAATAACGCAGTGCTATTTTACAACAATAGCAGTTATCATTACGAGTTTCAAATAAGCTTTGTTTTTACATTTACCAAGATATAAACCATTACATTGTTTTTGCAAGATACAGTACTTCTTTATCAAAAGGGCACCAATGACTAAGCTTTAGCGGAGTTTTTATTAAAAATATCAAAAGATAGATCGATAACAATTCATGTATCTTTCAAGTTATCTTGAAGTCTGATCAAGACTATTTGTTATAATCGAAATACCATGTGCTCACTTCAATCATGACAAATTGGTATTAATCTTCTTTGAAAAGATACAATACTTGAAGCATTGAACTAAGCATGGCTATCCATAACAAACAACCTTTTATTATGCAACTGTATTAATTATAGTACGATACAATATATATAAAAGAAATAAAAATAGCATAAACAGCAAACACAGTAGCATGGTTTAACTCATAGGTAACGTGTATATCGTTATTTAACATGTATGATGTAAGCTCCAATGAAACAATAGCTAAGACTTCCTTAACTCTTCCACTTTCTCCAGCTTTTTAATAACAGTCTGCTCTATTATAGATATCTCCTCTTGAAGTTCTTCCTTTTCTAGTAAAAGAACTTGAATGGTGCGTTCATAATCACTTGGAATGTCTTGCTTCAAATTGTCGAGTTCCTTTTCCAATCTGTGTAAGTACCTTTGTTGTTTATCGATGTATTCTCTTAGGCAATCAAGTTCCATTGTAAATACTTCTAGTGTATTGGATAAACTTTGCTGATTGGTCATATTGTTGTTGAATGAAGAAGAAGAGGTGTCAGGATTCATTTTCTTTTTTTCTAATTATTTAAAAATGAATAGACCAAAATTGTGGTGATATAGCTGATATGATTGTTTAATACCTCTGAATTATCCTACTTTTTGTAATGTAACTATCGCTTATTTTTATAATGAACGGCTCTCTACATATAGCTTTGAATTATCCTCTAGCTTTGGTACCATTGGCATTCACAAGTAAAACAGATAAAAGCAACACCCAATATTGCTCTTAGCATTCAGATATCACACAGAATATCACAATTACCATTTATGGAAAACGATCAACTGTCACAAACATTGAATAATGGCTTAGCCACTGAATTTCGTTTTTTTTTTTTATATATTTGAGGTATTTCCCCATTCAAAAGTCTTGCTTCTTTGCCTCCGCCATATAAACCTTCCCTCTTTTTTTTATTAAATATAATTTTATACCGTTATGCACATTACTCGCTGTTATTTCTGTTCAGGACCCTGTTATCCTGGACACGGCACCATGTTTGTCCGTAACGATAGTAAGGTAGATATATTGGACATGTCATTTATAAAAAAAAAACCAAAAAAAAAAAACCGATCTTGATCCATTATTTTTTTTTTCTTTTTTTGATTCTAGACTTTCCGTTTCTGTAGATCAAAATGTCACAAGAATTTCAAAATGAAGCGTAATCCTCGTAAGGTCCGTTGGACCAAGGCTTTCAGAAAGGCCAGTGGCAAGGAAATGGTTATTGTAAGTTGGAATGATAAAAGAGGTTA
The DNA here is from genome assembly GCA_025399235.1 of Backusella circina FSU 941. NCBI lineage: Eukaryota > Fungi > Mucoromycota > Mucoromycetes > Mucorales > Backusellaceae > Backusella > Backusella circina. The sequence goes on from MU622517.1 coordinate 42,823, forward strand.
TAAAAGAGAGAGATCACTGACAGTTCTGTCAAAATTAGGATTCCACCTTTGAATTTGAGAAACGTCGTAATGTTCCCGTCCGTTATGATCGTAACCTTATGGCCACCACCATCAAGGCTATGAAGAGAGTACAAGAAATCCGTGCTAAGCGTGAGCGTGCCTTCTATAAGAACCGTATGGCTGGTAACGCCGATAAGGACAAGGCAGACGATATTCGTGTTGTCAACCAGAACATTGAATTGGCACCACTTGAAGCAAAGAAGAGAGTACAGGCAATCAAGGCCGAGAAAGAGAAAGCAGGAAATATGGATATGGAAGATTAAAAAAAAAAAAAAAATTCTTTTACAACAACCAACTTTAGATTAAAAAGAAACCCCTCCCCATTACTCTCGCTTTCAGTTTTTTCTTCTTTTTTTTTCATTTACATTCAAGTTTATTCATGATATAATAATATTAACTTCGTTGCTTCCTCTTTTTTTTAACACCACACATTTTTCCCTTTTATTTGTATAAAAAATCTGTAAAAAATCAATAAAAGCTTTATCAAAACAAGGTCACGTGGCAAATGCTAAAAAAGGGATACTATTTAAAGGCACCCTTTTCTTTTTTCTTTAGCTAATCAAATAGATCAAAATGACCAAGTTTTTTGAGAAACTCGCTGATGAAGTCCAATTTGCACTTCACAAGATCTTCCTCGACAAAGCGGCCAAAAACCCAAGTAGAAGGTCTTTGGCCAATGCTGCCAATTTAC
>MU622518.1:8616-42522 GCA_025399235.1 Backusella circina FSU 941
TTCGCTATTGTACCTCAGTGGGTAAGTTAGTTACCTGAACTATTTGATAAATGAACTGACAGAGTAAATAGTAATAATAATCTATGTTTACTAAGATCTCAGAGAATTTTATATTAAGATTAAGAGTGTTAGTTTTTATTGTATTTCTTACTAGCCTTAAAGATCACAGATGTAGGAGCATGTTCCCCCCCACTATATCGCCATAAGGGGTAAATAAGTAGAGAGTGTACAACATAATTTCGACGACCTCTCTTCCACTAAGTTTTCGGAATAAACCTACATTAGATGAAGTCGTACATAAACCAAAACAGGAATGTCTTTTTTTTCTAGATCTTCTGTTCTCTTGTTGAGAATGGGGTTAAACAAAGACCAAAAAAAAAAAAAAAAAAAAAAAAAAAAAAAAAAAAAAAAAAAAAAATGGACTGTTGTAGGTAAAAAATAACCTGTTTGAATTTAGTGAAGGTCTGTTTTCACCTGTTTCGTGTGTCTTTCAGCAGTAAATATGTCAAATTTAGTAGTGTTTTCTAGCATACTAAACTCCTTTATCTTATTACAGTCTAAAATAAAAATAAAAAAAAATCATTTAGGTTTTAGAAGAGCTATTTTCGGATCGGCTCTTGCTTATAGTAGTATTTCTTGCAGAAGAATACGGTGAGTTGTTACCATTGTTTCTAACTACGTTGTTTTTTTTGTCCTTAGCCTACGATTTTTCTCATTTTTTACGATTACAGTACTGCTATCATCTTATCGCTACTTCAGTGAAATTCTGTATCTACCTGTTTTCAGATAAATCATAAAATTAGCATAGTGCAGAGAAAACAATTTCTTTCTATTGGACATGGAACAAATAATATGTCATAATTTATTGTTACGATCTCATGAAAATAATAAGGAGAAAAAGAAAAGATATAGTGAACTTAAGCATAGTATCGAATCTACTGCCGCAACGTAGATTCGATAAATGCATATCCATTNAACTTTGATTCGGTAAAAGATATATTTTATTAGACTCAACTAGTAATGGCTTCTTTACCCTTGTTCTTTCTCACCGAGTTATCTTTTCGACTACAAATTTTGTCTTTCATCCAAAATCGACGTTACATCACTAAAAGAAATTTTCACTACGTGAAAAATTTCTTTAGTAGGAAAATACCGATATAAACGTATAAATTTGTAAACTACTATTTAAGAACTAATAACGTAATTATAACTACGATTATTTTAGAATTTCCACAAATTCCCTAATGACTTCGCACTCATTTTTTTTTTTTTCTCTCTCTAACTTAAATCAGCGACTTCTGTTATCAGGTAGTTCTTTAATAATAAAGAATAACATGTATTTTATAAGCATGAAATGTCAATGTCATCTTTAGAATAAAATAGTATTAATACATTGTAACTGATATTGTTGGACCTTAAAGCATTTGTTGATCACCTTACTGATATATATATTAATCAACATGTTATGCGACTTGGATGCTTGACCCTTCATTTTAAATCAAGCCAACTTGTACACGTATCTACCTTTTCATCTTGTAATCATATCATATAAATAATAGTCAAAAAAATCAAAAATCAACAACTTACTAGAGAGATACACTTAAACATTTATATTTAACCTATTGTCGGGTTTTCCAATTCATTTATTCTGTCCTGTAAAGCCTGGATTTTCTTTTCATATTCTGATTTCATCTTATTTACATCTTTATTATGATATTTCATTATTAAATATATACTTTTACGACTAAAATATTAGTAAAAAAAAAAAAAATAAGGGTCTTACCTTTAACTGTTGGAGTGACATGGTATCCACGAAGTTCTAGTTCGTTCATTCGTTCTGTTTTTGTTTTCTCTATTTCTTCCTTGATCAAGTCTATGTTTGATGGGTTGGTATTAAATCATTCTTTACTTTACTTATAAACCAACTTACTCTTTGTTCTCTGATTTTCTCCGTAATAAGGTGTATGACTTATCAACTGAAGTCTGTCCTCTGCATCTATATCACCGTGTTTTGCCGCTTTAGACCACCAAAAAAAGCCCTGAGGATCATAAAACTTGGCAATAGTAGCTGCCGCACTATGATCACCTCGTAGGTACGCCTTCTTGTACCATTTCTCTGCTTCATCATGATCTTTCTCCACGCCCAATCCCTTGAGATATAAATTCGCAATGTGTGAAGCAACATGTGCCCTCAAGGTCGTATCTGCCTTTAAATACCATTCCATAGCCAGTGGATAATCCTGGTTAACACCCTCTCCATTCTCATACATGGTGCCTATTTGAAAAGCAGCATCCATATCACCCTCTTCACACGCCTCCAAGTACCACCGCATTGCAAATGCCTGATAATCCGCTATATCTGGTAATTTTCTATACAGCTGAGCTATACTATATGCAATCCCTTTTCTTCCATTTTTATCTGCTCGAAGGTACCATTCCAATGACTTTGTTTTATTCTTATGGGCATTGCTTCCAAGATAATATTCTGCCATTTTCACTTGTGCTTCTATATGTTCCTTCTCAGCTGCTCGCAAGTACCACTTGATGGCTTTGTGACTCCGACCGTACCTTTCTCCAATTGCATAATAGGCATCAGCTGCTCCTGTTGCTGCCAGTTCCAAAAGGTCACTTTCGACAAAATACTGGCTTTCTAAACAAAAGACGATAAGTCATTTATTGAGGCACGAAAGGTATTTCTTACTCTGAGCATAGACCAGTAGTTCTTCTTCAGTATAAGAGTCATCACTGTCACTGTTATAGCCTAATATTGTATTACTATTATTGGGTCGTCCATAGTGATGATCATAACTATCTGATGACCTCAAGTTGCGGTAGCGAATCATTATGTATTATATAAATATAAATATATATATACAAGGGTCTATACTACTTTGTTATATATAGAGTGATGAATAAGTCAAAGAGAAGAAGAAGAAAAAATAAATATATACAAAACCATCAAATAAACAAAAAGCCACTATAAACCGTCACATTCACATCAGCTTTAACCTTTCATTTTATTTATTGATTAAATCATCTTTGTCTTAAGCTCAATGCTAAGCAATTTACCTTCAGAAATCATCGTCTGCATAGGATGTTACCTTCACTTTAAAGATAAACTCGAATTATCCCTAACATGCCACAGTATTCACACAGTAATAACACATCGGTGTCTTTACCAAGACCTAAAATTGAATGGAGGTGCAGACAAAGTACGCCAAGTGGTTCGAAAGTTTAAAAATAAGCAATTCAATGGCAGCCAAGTGAAGCACTTGGATATTTCTCTCAGTACACTCTCCAATCAACTCTATCGTCGACTCCCACTCATATTTCCCAACATTACCCGTATTTCAAACACAAGAGGAAAGGAAGGACAACGAGATGATTACATGGTAGAGCCCATGACACATTGGCTAAACAAACTAGAAGAATACGACATGACAACAGGTCAACTTCAGTTAGATCGACTTATGCTCACACACTCCTTTACACGCATCACCTCACTGGTGGTATCACCCCAAATTGATATCCTCGCCTCGCTTCCCAACGTCCCCTTACTCAGACACCTGGCCATATTTAATTTTGAGCTCGATATTGACTATCTGGAATTAATTCATGAAAAGAGCCCCAAATTGACGCATTTTAGACTCACAAGCGGTCTGATTCGGATGATGCCAAACAAGGTATTTCCCTATGAGATTCAACCGCTTGTCAATGTAGCATCGTTTATTATTAGCGATGATGTGGCCATTGCTGACAAGGAGTGCTTCTTTTTAGATTATTTATGTATAAAGTATCCAAAATTGCTTCATCTTACATTTTTATCGAGTTTTAAGAATACTTTGTTGAGTAGACATCGATCAATGCGATATAGAGGAGGTAAAAACTAAAAAGAAAGAAAGAAAGAAAGAAAAAAAAGACCTGCTTTTATGCTAAACAACAAAAATCCATAGGTGACGTTGTCACCCACGAAGAATTTGAGTCCACTCGCAAAAATTATCTTAAAGAAGGTGAATCCCGATTCCTCTCCAAACTCTCCAACACCATCACTACATTATCACTCGAAACAAGCTTATTTGACAACATCTATGCTGGACTTGGACAATCTGAGCTCAACCCCACCGAAATCCACTTTCAAGACAGTTCCGAACCCCAACAACAAAGGGACGAAAAACTACAATTCAAGTACATTGGCAAGCTTACCAAGCTCAAAAAATTGGTCACCTCCATTGGGGATAGCCAAGATCCATTCACACGAGACCTTAGAGCAAGTAAACTCGAGGATCTCTCACTGACCATCCGACGCAGTAACCACATCAATTGCCGTGATAAGAGTCAGCAAAAGGAGCTCGATTTCGGTCGCTTGCTGTACTCCTTCCCAGGTCTCCACTCACTCACACTCGACGGTCCATTCATCAAACTCACCACCAACGACCACTTCACATCACGCGCCACGCACTTGAAATTGCGCAAATTACAGTTACGACGCTGCATCACGCTCCCGCTGTTGGTCGTCTTTTTACGTTTCTATGGGAAATGCGTCAACTACCTGGAATGGCCATTCACACGCCTGGTCAAAACCAAAGATCCTGATAAGGGTAAATCCATAAAGATCTACGAGCTCAACTTTCCCGACCACACACTCAATATACTCCACCTTACCCGTATACCCTACCTAAGGCCCCCGCAACACGGCCGCGGTCTCTTCTCACTCTATATCGAGGTCAAGGCAGGGACAACCATAGGGAAATACGTGGTAGAGGCGGTCGCGGATGATCGGATCACTAATGTAAAAGATATCACGCATCAGACAATTGATCTGACGTGTGATGTGATTGATTTGACGGATTTGCCAGAGGAGAATGATAACATGACGAAAGTGATTATTACACTAAAGGAACTGAGAGAGTTGAAAATGGAAGGGTACAACAAGGAAATTATATTACATAGGGTGGTACCTCAACCGACTGTTATTGATTAAGTTTAATAGAAAGGAAAAAAAAAATAAAAAAAAAAAATGAATAACAAGGGTTAAAGAGAGACTTCGAAATGGGATATGGCTGATGGTAAACCTATGGAAGATTGAATATTCAAGTGAGATCAGTGTAAAATGGTGTTAAGAGTTTATTATAATGCTTTAAGTAAGTACTTTTTTCATTCGATTAAATCACTTTTCTTTACAAGCACTGGGATTGTCTTCTTCTTTTTTTTTTTTGTTTTGTCTGTAAGTTTACATTAAGTAATCCAAATTCATTCTATTCCCATCTTGTAACTTGCAACAGTAAAGTTTGATTCAGATGCAAACAACAAGGAAATTTTACCTCACTACTTGCAGTAGAAGTATCTGGATCAACAAAAGATTCACTCAAAGGATCGAAGTAGCAGTTGCAATCACAAAGTTAACGATGTATGACCAATGGCTACTAAATTCAATATACAAAATACATATATAGCTTCATATCACTGATTTTGCACTGTGTTAAAGACAATCAATAATATTGAAATTGGCGAGATTAATAGGAAATATTAAACAAAGATATTGCCTCTCATTTAGAAAAGTGATTTCTTGTTTTAATTATTATGTAGTGTAGTGCTAGTGTTTCCAGATTTTAAAGCCTTACTCGGGTCAATAAATATTGATATTCACCTTAACAGTATAATTTGACTTTAAGGGTATTACAAATAAATAATATTTGTTACACCTCCATTTTCTTGGGATATTGATAAAAGAAAAGATACACCTATTTAAAAGTCTATATAATAAAAAAAAATACACGCTCAAGCCGAGTTTTGTTTTGTTTTTTAAAGGGGAAGAGAGCTATTGGAATTTCCGCAAGTAAGATGAAATGTACGGTTAAATGACTGGTGTACCTACTTAGGTAAAGTTGGTATCATCTGAACGTTTAGGTTAACGATAGACTCACATGATTGAGCGCTCAGCCAAGAGATTTCATTTTTGATTTTGGTGATCTTAATTTGATTCTTCTTTCTTCTCTTTCTTCTCTTTCTTTTCATCTTTATCATAACAGAAAAAAAAGGAAACATGGCTCGTCAACAGGCAACATGTAAGTTAATATAACTTTATGAATAGTAGAATAGCACGCTTACATTTACTAGTGGTTGATGTTGATGATGGAGATAAAGATACTCTTATTGATGATTATCTCTTGAAGAAAGCAGTGGATGGGGATCCAGTAGCCCAGCTTGAAGTCGGAAAGACTTATTTTCATACAGACTACACGGAAAGCAACCGTTTCAATACGTTTAATTGGATTTCTCGTTCTGCAAACCAAGGAAACTTGGAGGCTCAATTCAGACTAGGAGACTTGTACTCTCTTGGATGGGGAACCAAACAGTGTCGCACGAGTGCATATGAATGGTACACCAAGGCTGCCATTCAAGGCTACAAAAAGGCTTTGATTAGGATACATAATCTCTATCAAGAGGATAGTAGGATGAATTGCCGTGGTCTGTTGAATTCGGAAGAAGATGACTGGAGGATTAATCGTCGATTTTTAGAAGATAACAATATCAGGGATGTGAACGAATATCGCAAGAAAAAAAAAATATTCATTTTAAATGGTGCAATGGATTATTACGCAAACCAGTTTAAAAAGTACAAGGCATCAAATCAGGAAGATCCTGAAGTTCAACAATATCTGGGATTCCTCTATCAACACGGGTATGGCGTTAAAAAGTATGCTAGTGTAGCCATTAATTACTATACACGAGCAGCTGAACAAGGTCTTGTTGATGCTCAATATAACTTGGGATTTCTATATCAGCGTAATACAGAGATCAAGTTTAATTACAGAAAAGCTTTTCACTGGTACTGTTTGGCTGCAGATGGTGGAAACATAGCTGCTCAGAATCGTTTAGCCTATTTCTACGAAAAGGGACTGGCCACTGACATCGACTATCCGAAAGCATTACATTGGTATACGAAAGCAGCAAATGCTGGCCATTCAGGAGCTCAAGTAACTCTTGGAAAATGGTATCGGCAAGGGCAGAATATCAAACAGAATTATACACAGGCAACTAAATGGTACAAACTAGCAGCAGACCAAGGGAATCAGATAGCGCGAAACTGTCTCGATTTACTATTTCAAAATGGAAAGATTGTTGAAGAAGAACCGGATTATTCCTCAGAACCATCCAGAAAAAGCAGACTATGCTCAAAACTTCGACTGGATATTGCCAAACTCAAAGATGACATCAAGATAGCACAATTAAAAAAACTTTCTTCAAATGCATTCAAAGGTGATGGAAACGCGATGTATGAAATTGGACTCAATTATTACAATGGAATAGACTTCACCCAAGACGAAGATATCGGCTTTAAATGGATACGTAATGCAGCCAACAGGGATTGTAAAGCAGCACAATTCAAGCTGGCTAAAATATACGAGCAAGGTGATACAGTAGAGCAGGATTATCACAAAACAAGTATATGGACCAAAAAATTGGCCAAAAAGAAGAATGATGTGGGACAATACAACCTAGGTATTTTATACAAATACGGCCATGGTGTACGCCAAGATTATCTTGAAGCTAGCAAATGGTTTATATTTTCTTCTGACCAGGGAAATATCGATGCAATGTATGAATTAGGATTTATGAAATTTAAAGGTATAACTTTCAAAATGGACAGAAAAGAAGCTACTGAAATGTACTACACATCGGCTATTGGAGGAAATATGGATGCATGCTTTAGTCTAGGAAATGCCTATTGGAATGGTGCTGGAGTACAACAGGACCAGGATAAGGCATTGAAAGTATATGATTACTCTGCTAGACACGGAAACACAGAATCTCAATACAGACTGGGACGTATATATGAGGAAGGTATAAATGTAGAAGCCGATCAAGAAAAAGCAAGTGAATATTATCGGATGACTCTTAGCACACATGAGCCTTATTTTGTTTTTAATTTCGTCGTTAAATTTTTGAATGGATGTATCCTCGCCCCAGACAAAAACGAGATATTTCATCTTTTCAATAAATTCGGGACATATGGTATTTTCGAACGACGCACTTTCTTAACTCCAATACTCTCCAACGATGAAATCATCAACTGTTACAATCTAATCGACATACTTATTGAAATATCCGAATATGGCATTGACAACTTGGAATATGACATTGGATACGCATATAATTACGGAAAATACTCTTCCACATTTAAAGAACTCTTTGAAAGCGACTATAAAAAGGCTTTAAAATGGTACACTATTTCAGCAAACAAGGGGGATACCAGAGCACTATACAGACTAGGACTTATGCATGAAGCAGGAAAAGGCACAGAACAAGATCTTGCCGTTGCCTTAGATTGCTACAGAAAAGCTGCTGATAACAATAATAATGATGCTAAATATAGGCTGGCGTGTATGCATCTAATGGGCCATTCTATTCCTCAAGATATTGTCAAAGCATTTTATCTATTTACAGATGCTGCAAACTCAAACCATTCAGAATCAATCAAAGCTTTGATGCTTTCAAATGATACTAACGATATGGTCACAGATGACTTTCAAAAGCCAATCAGTTATGAAGCTGCCTTTATCCAAGACCCACAAATTCTCTTTACTGAAGAAGATCAAATCGGAATGCTAGAAACTATGGCTGAAGAAGGTCTTGTAGCTGTTCAATATCAGCTTGGAAAACTATACCAGAGGAAAGATAATCCAGCAGCCGCCAAGTGGTTTAATTTTGCAGCCCGAGGTGGGATTTCAGACGCTTGCTACAGATTAGGTGTTTTCCACGAAGAAGGAAAATATATCCAACAAAATGACGAAAGAGCTATAGAACTATACGAACAAGCTTCAAAAGGCGATCATGAAGATGCCATTTACCGTTTGGCAAAAATGTACCAGTCTGGAAAAGGAACCCCTGTTGATTATGTCAGGGCTTACAACTTATACTTCCGAGCATCTGAAATGGGTCATAACTTGGCATTCAAAGCACTGAATATCACCACAGATCAACCTGACTACTCTAGCGGTACCACCATGAAAATCATATCTGATACTACATCACAAGAATACCAACAATCACTTTTAATGTGTGAGCATGTTGCTAAAGAAGGAGATGTAGAACTACAATACAAAATAGGTACTGTTTACGAATACCATTTGAAGGAACCCAACTACTCAAAGGCCTTGAAGTGGTATGAAATGGCTGCATCCAATTCGCACAGAGAGGCTATACATCGACTTGGATTATTCTATGAAAAAGGTCTAGGTGTCTGTCAGGATTATAAAAAGGCTATTAAATTATTTGAAAAGGCAGAGGACATGAATAGTAGCGATGCTATTTTTGAATTGGGTAGAGCTTATCAATACGGTTATGGAGTTGATATTGACTCCAACAAAGCGGTTAAGCAATATATGCTTGCAGCAACGCTTGGAAATCCATTAGCTCAGCATACTCTTGGAATGCTATATGACGAAAGTACACTAGTTCCATTAAATATTTTAGAGGCACTAAAATGGTACACAAAGGCATACTCACAGGGATATGACGCTGCAAGATCAAATTTATTCCAACTCTATGATCATTCACCATACCAGGATTTCTTTTATCAAAGACTACATATACTATTGGAGTGTATTTGTTCACTTGGACCACAGCATTTTAGGAGGCCATACATAGACTCTTATAACTACCATTGTGCATGCCAAAGACTTGGATATTGGTATTACCAACAACCGGATTTTAGACGTGCATGGAAGTATTTTTCAAAATCCATAAGCAAGAGATCTTTTTTATCAGAACCTAGTGTTTTAGAAATTAAATATATCAGTTCCGACCACAAAAACGAGATTTTGAATACATTACAGATGCAAATTGAACTTGTAGACAGTTTGGATGGCAATGTGCTATGTTATCTTGGGTTAAGCTACTATTGGGGTGTTTTTGAAAAGCCAATGGAAAACAAATTTCTTGGAAGTGAAGAAGTGAAAAATAAAACGAACACTATCTTAAAACAAGATTATCCCAAGGCCTTCTTCTTTTTGGAAAAAGCTGCAAAAAAAGGTAATACCCAAGCCCAATATTATGTTGGTACAATGTATCATCATGGTTATGGCGTAGAAACAGATTTTGGAAAGGCTCAAGAATGGTATGACAAAGCTTCTACAGATACCCAGGAATATGCCCTAAAAGTTGGTATGGTTTATCATTGCGATGGTGAATTTCAAGATTTTTCAAAAGCGCTTAGAATTTATGAAGAAGCCGGAGTTAATCATGCTGGTCTAGTACTAGGAATGCTCTATCAATATGGAACTGGCGTAGAGAAAAACTATAAAAAAGCGAAAAAATACTTTAAAAAAAAAAATGAAAAGCTGCTTCAATCTTTTTATCTTGGGGTATTGTACTACGATGGACCGGATGATATCCAGGACTATAAGAGAGCCTTTGGATTTTTTCAAAAAGAAATAGAAGAGAGGCCAGATGATTATTATTATAAGAGCGTATTTGCACGCTGTAAAAATGACTCAGAACACGTTAAAACTGGAGAAAATTACTCGTTTACACTTGAACCGCATAGTGTATTTCTGGGTGAAGCATACTATTATCTTGGAGTCATGTACAAGAATGGACAAGGGACAGTTAAAAACAAACTTGAAGCAAAGAAATACTTTTTAAAAGCCATCGAGTATGGAAATAAACAAGCTAAGCAATATATTGAATAGATTCTTAATTTATTTATCATCACAATTAATAAAATTGACTTCAAATTACAATTCAATGACTATGATATCGAAATCTGAAGTTTTGCTTCTATATTATCTCGAGTTTTGGAATGAAACATTTAATATCTTATTTTCCAATTGAAATATACTAGTCAATTCTTCATCAATGTTTCCACTTTTATTAGCTGATTATAGTCACACATTTAAGTTACAAGTAACTTGGAATAAGGTTCTTTACACCGACAATGATGACTATTTTTTATTTTTTTCAGATGTATATTGTGTGTGTGTGTGTGTGTTTTTTAATGCAAGGTATTGAGATAAATGTATTTTTACTGACGAGGCGGCATAGAAGTTGGTGTCAGATCTTTGATCGATTTTTTTGTTTTTTCAATTTTACCAGTGCCAAGTTGATTATCATTCTCATCCACTCGTATCTCCACATTTCCATCCCAATCCTGTACAGTAATTGCAGGTAGATGCTCAGGTACATCTGTTCCCTTTGCGCACACAATTGTAAATCTTGTGGTGGATTCTCTTGTCTTCACTTGAGGTGGTTCCTCCAATACAGGTGTACTATCGTTACTGTTTTCCAAATCCAACTCATCTTCATCCAATTCATAGTCTGAAACATCAGCAGCGTGCATCATATCAGAGGCTAATACTGATTGGTTGGGTGGATCTTCTGCTATTTGTTTCCAGTCATCAAAGGGTGATCCTGGTGGTGATATTAACATGTTGCGTTCAAATTGTGGGACTTGTAATTGTGAATGACTTGGATCTTCATTAATAGAGAAATGCTATTCACATATGTATATTCTTTAGCATTTGTATTATATATATATATATATATACAAAGTCCATTTCTTCCTTCTTTTTTTTTTTTTTTTTTTTTACCTGTCCGTAGTAGACTCTCACATTCAAAACTTTATATCCTAAATCCACCCTAGCCTTCATATCAGCGTCATCAAGTTTAGTCAACGAGATAATCTCTGGAAAAGGCTCCCTTTCCTTCCATATCAACTGTTTCTTATCCAGTTCCTGCTTTGCCTTCATTGCGTTTACTGTGTCCTGATAGATTACCATGATGCGTCCAAATCCTTTCATCTTTACAAATGTATAAAGTGGGCCAAATGCTGCACAGGCATCATGGATGAGCAGCATTGCGTCATCGCTACCAAAAAAGCATGCTGGTATATTGGGTATTAACAGTGTGTTTGTTGCAATAGATTCTACAGAATCAAAGTGACTCATTGTTATTATTAATATTCAAAAAGAAAAGTTGAAGGAAGGAAAATAGAGAAAAACGAAACATTCGGTGTTTGAATACGTTCATCTGATAATGGAAGAAAACACAATAAAAAAATAATTTTTGGTTTTTCATGCATTTTTGATCAAAAGTAGTAATACGCAAGTACGTGTCTCCTTCGTAACATAGCATAGTATTATAAAAAAGTGCTTGTATTGACAGGAGTAAAAAATCTTTTGATATCCATGATCATTGATATAAAAGTCGTTTTCCTATGCTAATAAACTTATATTTAGATAAATACAGTGTCCCAGCTGACATTCCTTTATTTTAGCTTGATTTGACACAATCAACTCAAAGTAATACCAATATACCTTTCATAAACTAATATAAATATGACGGTTTCAATCAAAATTACAAAATGCCAAGGTTATAACGCGATTTGCACAAAAGCAATTTACAATATGTATTAAATTGTTATAAACAAAAAATAAAAAGGTTTATTAACGAGAGTATTTGTGTCAAATCAAGCTACCTTTAATAAAGCCTCATGGCAAGAATATGAAACTTAAATAAATGAATATATAATTTATTTCTTTCATAATATAAATAATAAGCTAAAAGAAGACAGATGAAACAAAAAAAAAAAAGAGAGAGAGATGCCGAATGTTAATCAAATACTCTTTATTGTGCTATTCTCATTAATCGCATTTGCAGTTGTCCTATTAACATATGTTTGCTGGTTAAAACGTATGAAGAAGCACACAAAGGAACAGATCTTGTATCAACAGCACAAGTTGGAGGAACAACAGTATACAACTGATCTATCATCGGCACAGCTGCAAGAATTAAAACCAGTCTTATTACAAAAGTTGTATGCAACAAGAGATACAAGACAGAATGATGCTTTGGTTGATGTAAATGATGCATCAGAGAGAGATGCACAGATAATTGTACCTCGTTAATATATATATATATATATATATATCATGGAAAGAAATATAAATAATAATAATAAAGAGACGGTCTGTGTTGTGTGTTACAGTGTTTATTATTTATTGCTTTTCTATATATTCAGTACCAGTTACACTACGAAAAGTGCTTGTTCTATATAAGGAAATGTAGAGAGAGAGAAAAAACTAAAATTTCTTGTCCATTACGTGTAAAAGGAAAAGGGGCCTCTGTTTGATCCTGGGCTATATATGTATTTTTTATTTGATGCCAGGAATGGATGAGTGACCAGTAGTACAAGCATATGTGTAGGTGTTTCGGCGGTCAGTTTAAACAATGGACAAGTCAGCGGTGTATTGGTAACTATGCGTCTACGTGCAAGTACTATTTTGTGGCCGACAAAGCTTAGAGATTAGAGACTAGAGAATAAAGAGCAGAAAGGATAAAGAAGAGAAATTGATCATTTATTTATTCTCTTTTTTTGTTGTTCTTAAAGCAACATTGTTATTTTACTTCTTTTGATAACCAAAAATACTTGTATGAACCAAAATACGCTCATAGATTAAAGAACACCAGATACATATATTGTGAAGAACAGAGTGTTAACGAATGTAGATATAAACATTTCCCAATAACATGAAAATCTCTGAATTTTATAGTATAAACTCCCCTTCTTTTTTTGACTTGGTGTTCTCAATCTGGAAAAGAAAATCAGCCGTTTGTGTGCGTAGTTTGCTCTCATTTTCAAATACACAAGCTATCTACAGATGTGACAGGGTGCAACTCCTCTTCAAGATCGATGCCCAGCGCTAAGAATAAAGCCTGTATGTCATTATATTAAAGACCTCAGAACCGAGAACTGCATAATAAAATGAGAAAAAGGACAAGACATAATTGTTGATGAATACTATATAAGCTTGAGAAACAAAAACTAGACTATAATACTTCAGTAAGAAGGTGTTTGCTTTCTGTTTTCAACATGATGATTTATTTATCGTAATATATACATATCTTTTTATTTGTTTTATTTCAACTGTAAATACAACGCATCTCCAATGTTCTTTACAAGTATAGAGTTGATTTTGCAACTGCTTTAAATCATCACATTTAGTACTGATGGTTCTTATTTCTTGTCCTGTAAAAGTTGGATTAAATTCACACGCAGACAGCATTGCAGTAGAACCAGGTTTAGTGATGATACATTTGCCGCACGTACCTTGTATTGTCACATCACCGCTGATTTGATCCAGAAATGAGTTTTAAACCGAAAAGCACGTCTTCTAAGGCCCCATCCCGTTAGATCGACATGGTATTCGTAAAAATGGTATTGATCATCAAGGTATCTGTCTGGCCATGATGACATCGTTGTCTCGACATGGAGATTCTAGGGATTTGGTGCGATATATTTGATAAAGTTATAAAAAGGAGGAAGTACAATGCTCCTTATGATGTGTAGTTTCTTTAAACTGGGCCATCTCTTTCCAGCAAGGGCATCTTGTAAGGCGATTTTGTTTGCTCTCACTATGAACACTTTCAATAAAGGAGAACAGTTAAAAACTCATTGATAAGAGAATGATCTTTGAAAAATAGTGAATGTTGAGTTTACTCAAATGAATTAAATACAGCCCTATAAATGGTATATTCTCATCACTACCCAGCATATCATTTGATTTATAATTGGACATATACCCTGTAGAGTGTTGTCTGCGAAATCAAGTCATTGAGTCGTCGACATGTTGTTATCAAATTGAGTTTACTGTTGAAATTAAGATATCTCGAGATCTCTAAAATAACTTTAGTAGGAAGGTTGAGAAGCATAGTGTTAAAAATAAGAATAAAACAGAGTGATCAGAACGCTAGAGTCAAAACACCTTTTCCTTTAAACTTTAAAAACCCATAGATCTAGTTTTAAGTTACATAGTGATCCCTCTCTCGACTTGTGTATTTTATGATGGTGAAGATTAAAATAATACACGAATTTTTGTTTTTCTACTATATCACTCTATCAAGTGTATGATATGTATTTATATATGTTAATGACCAGTAGTACAAAGCGAGTCGTTTTATTAATTGACGAGATAAGAGAGGGGGAGGGGGTATAAGTATATATTATACAATGGCAGAAGTCTCCCAGATACACACTGTCTTATTCTTTTCCGCACTGAATAGATAGTCTGAGCTTGGACTCCAAGAAACACCACATATAACCGAACTACAAAAAAGTGAATAACTAAACATATACATATAAACATGTTTATGCATTTACCTGTGTTCCTTGATACATTTTTCAACTTTACGTGACTTTGTATTCCAAATATGCAATGATCCATCTGAATATTATTATTTGGGGATAAGTCTCTAATGCATTGATTGCTATCATGTTTAGTTTACCTTTTGAACCGGCAGATACATATTGACCATCAGGACTATTTTGTATAAAGTAGGTAAGCATTATAAAATCATAGAACCTTCTTCTCTTTTTCATTTTTTTTTTTTTTTTACTTTACCTAAAACATGCCCTTGACCAATTC
This sequence comes from Backusella circina FSU 941, assembly GCA_025399235.1. NCBI lineage: Eukaryota > Fungi > Mucoromycota > Mucoromycetes > Mucorales > Backusellaceae > Backusella > Backusella circina. The sequence continues at coordinate 24,042 of MU622518.1, forward strand.
ACTCCATTCTGATACGTATCAGCGCTACATGATACGATGGGTTGATCTCATTTGATTCTTTAAAAGAGTATAGATATATAAACTTACTGGAATGTCTTTAAAATATCATAATTTCTTAGATCAATGATCTTAAGGGTATTATCTCTTGAATTTGTTAAAACAGAGGTACCATCTATATATTCAAAAAAAAAAAATGTTCGAATCAATCCTATTGACATCCCTATTTATCTTATTTTACCTGGCGACAGACACACTGAAGTGACCTGGCCCATATGGACCCCTGTCAAGTCCCTTATACCACTGCCCGTACGGGTATCCCATAATCTAATATTCCCATCCAAGTGCCCACTTATCAAGGTGTGCCCATCTGGATCTGCCAAACAGAGATCATTACACATTGAAAATGTAAAAATGGTGCGAAGAGCTAATTTATCATTGTTGAGTTGAATTGAATTTAAAAAACACAACAGTGCTTTATCATTTTACACATACTTGCACCTCTCGTTATATCCCACACTTTTAAAGTACGATCATGACTACCAGATACCTATATATCACATAAAAATAAATGAATTCCTTTTTTTTTTATCTCCTTTTCTAGGTTTATTTTACCACTCTTGTCGAATCCGCATTAAACTTGGCAGACATGACTTGACCAATATGACCCGTTAAAGCCGTCTATAGAGAAAAAAAAATAATGCCATGAATACACTTCCATCCTCTCTCAATAGATATAAATATATGTTACCCCACCTTGAATCGATTGGTAGTCAAATCCCATATCCTTGTCGCATTATCCGTGCACGATCCCAATAATAACTGATCCGTTGCGTTAAAAGAGACCGATGTAATGGTCTGTAATGAGCCACGCAATGTGGCCGTGACATTCCCCGTCTTTGGATCATACAACTTGACCTTCTTATCCGCCCCACCTGTTGCAAACATATTGCCTAAAGTAGAAGATGCAATACAATGAATATCCATATCATGTACATTCTAGAACAAACAAAACAAAACAAAAAATGGTGAGGTTAGAAGAAAACATGATATGGCAATGATGATGTATGATCTTTACTATTTTTTTCTGGGCCTTGTTGGGTAAGAGAATGGATGAATAAATAACACTTTGTGACAAATCGGATTTATTGCTGGTGGATCTTGTCTTTTTACGATCTGCTTCACTTCTTCTCTGTTCAAGGGCACTAATACTAAGCTTTAAAAAAAAAAAAAAAAAGAAGGTGTGTGATGCAAACCACCAGTCTCTTACCTTTCATAGAATTGGGTTGCTTCATTCATCTTTTCAGCCTCTTCATTCTTTTTAGAAATCCATCGTTGCAGAAGATCCGCATTCTCGCCTTTTAGTTTGGTATTCTTTGCTTCTATGGAGATGATCTCAAGATGGATGGCCTGATTTTCATCTTGTAAAACCTAAACAACATGACTATTTTAGTATCGTCCCCCTCTCTCTCTCTTCCTCTATTTTTTTTTTCCCCGAACCTGGATGGCTTTATCCTTTTCCTGTAACTGTTGCATCTGCAAATCGGTTTGCGACGATAATCTTTTTACTTTTTCGGTCAAGATTTTGTTCCTGAAAGTGAGAAAAAAAATCTTGTATTAGAAAAAGGAAATACTTTTTGTTGTCACCACCAACGTACTCTTCGGTCTGTCTTTTATCCTTCTCTTCTCTTGTTCTCAACTGTTCGTTCAGGGTGACTAATCTCTGTGCATTTTCACTATGCGTTTTGTACATTTCAGCTCGTTCTTCATTAAGTTCTCTTATACGTTGGTCCAACTCAGCCACTCGTTTGGAAGAACTAAACCATGTTCGTTTATATCTAAAATGGATTCTATCTTTTTCTTTATATTATTTACCCTTGTACTTTTGAATCAGTTTCAGTCTGCTGAGCAGATTCCAACTGTTTATTTCGTTTCTCCAAGTCAATGGTGCGTTGCAGTAATTTATTATCTTTTTTGTTAAAAATAGGTTGTGTCAGATGACTTGTTTATTTTAATTGATAAAATATACATACTACTTGAAATGAGTTCCTGAAATTGACTCTCATTCTGATGGAGAGCTACTAATCTTTGTAGAATAATATCTCTATACGACATTTGATATTTTTTTTTTGATAAAAAAAAATAAGAGAGAGAAAGAGTTTTAACAACAACAAGAAAAAAAAAAAAAAGAAATAAATAGCGGTGTTTATAAATTAAATCATTCGCATGGATTACAATGCATTTATTCATTTTGCTTTTCAACATAAATCTCAAGAACGTGACGTAAATTAGTGACAAAACCAGTGTCTTGATCAACAAGTTGGATTAAATCAATTGTATGCAACTTTTCTTTCACTGCAATGAACTGTACATCAACACTTTGTGAAGTGGAAGGTCCAAGTGGGCTAATCATAACAATCGGGTGTTAGACAGTGTATATTCATTTTTTGCTCTTTTTTTTTTTACCTTAATCTAACGTTATTCTCTAAACAAATAATGTCAGCCTCATGTGTCTCATTCTCAAAGTATTGTCTCAAAAATTCGGATTCGTCCATATAAGGATCGATGGGCATCGGCTCTGCAGGAAGCGGAGGTAAGCTTGAGCTCTTATTGAATCCATCTGCCGAGGTGGAGGTGGGGTGTCGTTTACGATTGGGTATCATGACCTGGAATCGGCGGGTGTGTTTGGATCGATTGACAATAAAGATATGGAGTGGGAATCGCTTACCCACCTCGATGGCCTCGGGTACCGTAAAGGAAACAACAATGCCATCAGCAATCTCCCGTTCGGGGGCACGACGACCGGCAAAATCCCGCATCGTATGGGTTGTAGATACCGTGGAGGAGGCAGCGGTGGCGGGGGACTGGGGCGCTGTGCTGGCCTTTTTGAGACCAAAGACACCCTCAAGTGAGGGCGACATCTGATGGCCGGGCCCACCGGGACTACCCACAATCGATCTTGCGCCGGGTGAGAAAGAGGCGGAGCTCTGTGCAGAAGAAGAGGATAGGACCTGTGGTCTGACCAGTGATGGAGATGGGAACTTGTCACTGAGTTGTGATGGGACCTCTTCTCGCTTCTGTCTTATTCCAGTGACATCCAGCATGGTGTTCCATTTGGAACGCATGGGGAGTGCCTGTTTACCTTCTATAATGGGTGTACCAAAGATCTGGATGGATACTCTCTGTGGTTGAAGTCTCTCATCCGAATAACTTTGTTGCTGCTGCTGCTGCTGTTGTTGTTGTTGGGGTCTACGTGATGGAAACATACGTTGCTGCTGCTGAGGAGGTTTTACTGATCCATCATCTAACAATGTGACATCATATACAAATACCATCAAATCAGATTTATTCAGCAATATGGGGAATTGTGATGGTTGTGTCTGGTTAAATGCCAATGATACCACCGCATTGGATACCTGGACCTCAATCTTATCTACCAAAAATTCACATCCTACCTCGGTAGGATTCTCCAACTCGACAGACATCATGACCATCTTTTCAGCTACGGATGCATTGGTGGTACGCATCTTTACATTTAATCCAGATCGAATGGGTACAGTCTCTCGTACACTCTTTCGCATCGATAGTTGGCTGCTCGAATTGGATGTTAGATTATTGTTGGTGGTGGTGGAGGATGACGAACCGGTGGTGGAGGGGCGTTGATGTGTTTCCATAATAAAACGCTGAAGAGGGCGTTGCTCTTGATCAGAGAATAGAGGATCTAATATATATATATATATATAAATATATATATAGAGTATGTACAAATGAAATAGAAACCATCACGTCTCTTTCTTTCTCTTACCATCTGACAGACCACTTAGTAGATTGATTGTCTCAAACAAGTCGATATCATATTCCGATTCATCCGTATTCTCTGTTTGTACTGCCTTTCTCAATGGCAATGGTCGATATTGAACATTTGAGTTGATTGCAAGAAGAGGATGAGATGATTTTGTCTTTGCATAAACTGAAAGAGAGGTTATATTATATAAGCATCCACGGTATATATAAATAGACATATTCAACCACTTACTAATAGGCACAACAATAGGATAAAGACAACAAAAGGTCTCTTGATATTCAAACAACATGGATTCTGCATTCTTATTATTGTTTCGACTATACGCCTGTGTAAAGAAGGGTGTTGAAGTTTCGACGATGGTTCTACGTTGGTTTATTTTAGGTGATGTAGGGACTGATTGTGACAACAATGAAGAGGTGGTGGTAGATGAAGATGAACGATTGGGTGCTGCTGGGACAGTGTCGGTAAAGGTAGCATCCACTGTCACTTCGAGTTGGTTATAAAAGGCGTTGACTGCCTCTCTCGCGTCTTCACCTGTGCCAGCCACCTGTTTTGATATTCTGGAAAACAAATATACTTGAAGATGTTCATCTATAGAGAGCGATTTTATTTATAAATACTCTCTCTTTCTCATGTTTGCCCCTTTTTTATATATGTATTTGATATAACGAACCATAAAAAGCAAATTCACGTACAGGTGCCTCTACAATGGAGACTGGATCGACTTGTTCTTGTTTTGGGTTATTGGGAACAATGATACGAAACTCGGCCTCATTAAAGAACAGTTCTGTTGAAACACCTTCCATTTAATAGACAATAAACTTTAGTTTTATTTGCAAAAAGGTCATTTATTTATTTATTTTTGGTAAAAGAAAGAAATACTCAGAAAAAAAAAATAGTATTGGCCAATCACGCGCATGACATCTTTATTTTTAAAGATCGTCAGGTCGTACAGTGTTTTTTTAAATGAAAACAAGCTTATCATTGCACTTTTGAGAGACAAATTTCATGGCTTCTTCATACATGTCAACTGCGGTGGTGGGTGTAGATGTTGTTGGTGGTGGGACACTCGTATTAAATGAATATTCTGCAGTAGACAGTTCTTCATACTCTCTCTTTATCGTCAGCGTTCTCGACTTTGCATCATTTACGGCTTCTCCCAACTGTGGTTGACTAAGTGAATAGGTGAGCGTCAATAATCTATCCTATTCCATAAGTTAAAAATCCATAAATGAAAGTGGCATATATTTGTTAATGATGCCAATTTGATATTCGAATATTATTAAGGTGTATAGATATTGAATTGTTGGATCATTTTTGAATGGATGATTGCTCGGTTTTACGTTGAAAGTGGAAATGTTGAACTTATCCAAAAAGAATATATTATGAGATAGATAAGCAAATGAATGAGTTAATAATCAATAAATATTTTGATGATAAGAATAATTGTATTATAAATTCTAATGAGCTCATTCTTTTGTATATTAAAAGATGAATATAGGCTAATATAAGTGGATGATGATAAGGCATTAGTACCAGCTGAACGTGATATGCGATTGAAATTCGTACCATGAAATGATAAATATAAGGAATTATTGTTGGATTGATAACGACCTTTTTTTAAAAAGATTAAATTGTTTGCACAATGCGTTGTTGCAAAAAAAAAAGTCGTTTTACCCTAAATAAAATGTTATTCAATGTCCTTCTGCGAAAAAGTAGAAAAAAAAAAAAAAGGTGAAGGCACCCAATCTACTTTAAACTCGCTCAAACCTCTGAGTCCTCTGAAAGTTTCTTTTCTTTCAGACCTCTGAGCATTTATCTACTTCATTTCCAGATTAGGAAGTATGACAAAGCCACTCAAGTACTCGCACATTTGAGCAGTCGTTTTGTGTTTTTATTTATTTTATCAATTCTATTTTGGTTTCATGTATTTTTACTTTTTATAAATGACAACTTTTACAGTTGAAATCCTACGAGAAATATTTCTTCATCTCCATCAATATGACAAAGTGGAATGCATGCGTGTATGTCGTCACTGGAAAGAAACAATAGAAAAGTTTGCGCTCTACCAAACCGTTTTTATATACTCTGAAGCCAACCAAAAGAAACTTATTGGCAAAATAAAGCAAGCACCAGCCATTGCAAAACAGGTAGAGCAGCTCATGATAATCTCCATGGACATGTCTATCAACACCACTCTAAAACAACTCCTCTTACTCTTACCCAACCTAAAAATATTCAACTACTCTGACCGCTCCTACAAAATACCAACTCGCCAAGACAGAATGTTATATCCACTCAAAAACAGCATTGAGGAAATAGTAGACTTCTCCACCAATGGATCAGCGTTTCACATCATCCTATCAGGGAAATGCCCCAAACTCACCACACTGAAGACAGAATTCCAAAGTGAATATATCGATTTGTATAAAAATATGTCCCACTTGACATCCTTGTATTTCCGAGAATTTGACATCACATTTGAGGCGCTCGAAGTTTTGCATGGTAGCCTACCTCACCTTCAATCGTTTGAGATTCTCGGTGGCATACTCACTGGCTCTGCATTCAATGATGAGGATGTTGAGCCTGCCACTGCAATAACGAAATGCACCTTTTCCATGTTTATGATTAGACCCAACAATGACGACACCAGACTCAAATTACTAAAATACATTTCTAAAAAATACCCCAACTTATCCACCTTGACGTTTAGAACTCACAGCGTCAAAGCTAGAAACCATCGCGATAGCAACAGCAAGTTGAACGAGTCAGGATGGCTACCCTTATTTCGTCATTTGGGGTCCGTGCTAAAGGAACTCTTTATTGATGATACGGCATGTCCTGACACCCTCTTTGAACTATTGGATAAAGGCGACTGCCAAATCCATCGTTTAAAGTTTGAATCCTTCCCACTTGAGAGACTGACAAGTATGATACAGTCACAGCAAATCGATTTTATTCAATCGTTAGATGTCCGTATTGCGAAGGGTCAGATGCCTGGCGGGTATGATTGGTTAAAGGGCTTTCAGGTGCTCAATGAATTAAAGTTGACACACAGTAATAGAAGTCTTAAACTTAAATTGAGTGATATTCTTGGCAATGCGCCGTCATCATTAAGGAAGCTGTCATTTTACTGGTGTCATTTCGATATGGATGCGGTTTGCACAGGTGCTTTTCCTAGTGTTGAGCATCTATCGTTTCATCGGGTGAAATTGGCACAAAAGATGGATACCTTTATAGTGCGGCATTTACCCAATTTAATTGAGTTGGGATTGAAACGGTGTGAGGTACCTGACAACATTTTCGATTTAGCAAACATGGATCTTGTTCGATTTTATTATGCTGGGACGGTTGAAAGTGAACAGACATCGTTAATAACGATGTGTGATAGCAACAAGGAAAAACGCCGTTACACTTATAGAGAGACGGATTACAAGAACACAAGCTTTATGCAATTTAGCACGCTTGTTGAACGTTCACTTCATGTACCATTTAGATCGGATTTGGATGATAATAAATTAAGGCCAAGACCTGAATTGACGTTCAAGTGTAATTCGGTGAATCAGGTCATATTTTCACCTTAAACTGAATAAATATCGTTTTGGAACAAAGAAATGCCACCTTGTTATTTTTTTTTTTTTTTTTTTTCATCTTTATGTGAAAATAAAAACGTTTCTACCCCATATTTTCGAAACTCGTTTGCCCGTCTGTTTAACAGTAAGGGTGTGGTTTAATTGATATAAATATAAATATTTGTAAACAAACCTTGGATATGAGTTCCATCTTTGTTTGTGTATCTTGCAGCTCGGTTTTTGCAATGAATATAGGAAATAGGAGATTGTGACAATGAGTAAGAATAGAATACAAAAAAATGGTCGTTGAGTGAATAACGCGCCAAATATATAATTTCGAAAGACCTCAACTCCAAAGCAGTTACAACTAGTAATATATAAAGTTTTTTTTTTTTTTTTTACAAATAGAATTGTAAACATCACTACTGGTTTAAACAAAGATGATCATACAATTGGTGATATTGCATTGGATATAATGGATACTTCAAGTATTGCACAACTCGCAACTACCATCAAGCGGACTATTGTTCATTTAACAGATAAAGATGATATCTCCTGGATTATACATCCTTTTATGATGATGATGATGAAAGATCTTTTATTATAAAAATATTTAAAAAATTCCATTGATCGCACATACCGTAATTTCTTTAAGATGTTGAGATAATATCATTCAATATCACACAACAAAAACCTTATATTTTTACCATTAATTCTGAATGTCTTGATATCATCGCATATGATCTTGACTACATTACTGCTTTGTCTGATTGCATCTCCATTTGTTAAGTAAGCATACACACCGAGATAGGACCTTGTTGTGATTGTATACTTCATAATTCCATTTAGTGTCTGTATTTCAAGATATAAGAGTGTATCAAACCAGTTTATCTCTTTTTCCCAAGTAGCTAACAAGTTGAAAACATCTAAAGCACAACCAGATAAATCGATGCAAAAGCCACTATCTAAATCATATCCCGTGTTATTAGAACCAGAACATCGATGTTTGTATAAATACCACAAACGCCCATTGCTATGTCGCTTTCCAAAAATAGGTAAATCAAACTCTTTGATATTTGGTAGTGCTGTACGAATGAAATCTATCACCTTTTCATCAAGATTTTGGCTTTTTATCGCTAGTTTCTTTAGATTTGGATATGTTTTTTGAGAAAAGGAGTTGCCTATTGTCAGAAGGTCACTTCCTTCATTTATGGTTAGGCTTTGAAGTGAAGGGTAGGTTGCCAGTAGTCGATCCAGTTCACATCCACCATATCGCTTGTTGTCTAGCATCATAACTGTTAAATGGGTGATATTATCAAAGATAACACCATTTTTATTATTGTCCCTATTGCACCGGACGCAATATACCAATACTCTTAACAAACCCAACCTTTTAATATAATCACTATGATGTTCGTGTCCAACCACTTCTGCTGGGAATGCTTTCAAACCATCATTATCGTAAAACGCCAATTCCGTCGGGTTTATCCCAGTCTCTTCCAAGGCTGTTATTGGATCATCAAACAGGTCATTGTTGATTGTCAACTTCTTGATTGTATTTGGAAGACTTGATATAAAGTCATCTGGTTTTCTGTAATAATCACTGTTACTATCCACTAATATAATATCACAATGGTTTTTGAATTAGTATGCTTATCAAGATATTATTTGTAAACACCGTTACCAATATTCTCATTACTATCACTAACAATATCCTCCCAATTACATAACAACTCCAATTCTATCAAATGAGTATACTTTGCAATGATATAGTCCCAGATCATGTAACCCTGATCTTCAATATCCGTACCCCAATCGAATATCAAGGATAAGAGGCGTGTGGCTGAAGAGATGGATAGGGGTAACGTGTGATTTTCTTGTGCGACCAAGGTCACTGCGGTCAATCTAAGCGAGTTTAGCTGTGGACAAACCGTGTGTATCTTCTCCAGCGCCTCGAACGACATTCTTCCTCCAATAAGCCGAAGATGCTTGAGCAAAGGTGCATTTTTCAAACAGCTAAATTCATGAAAATTGACCATGCTCCCGTTAGCGTCCTTACCAAATGCATAGATGCTCGTAACACTAAGACTGGAGAGACGCGAAAACGTGTTGTCCTTGAGTAAGCCCACTATTTGACGTTGTTTGTTTGGAACGTGGTATTTTTCAAGCGTATTCTTCCAATTCAACATGGGTGCCATATAAGAATCGTCCATCTCTGAGTGAGCATAGATACTTGAAAACTCGCTGACCTTTGGAAAGACAATCGGAAGCTGGCTTAGCGCCTGGCTGGTAACAATGGTTCTGCTAAGTTTGAGTCGTCTCACTTGGGAACTGTATATTGGTTTATCTTTAAAATAGGCTAGTGCGTCAGGTAGAGCATCTTTTTTGTGATAAAAGGTGAGTTCTTCGTACAAAAGACTGTTTGAAATTACTTCCTTTAAGCTTCGGCAAGTTAGGACAAGGCTTAGTTTGTCTTCAAAGCCTAAATCGAGGACAATGGTGGAGAGTATTTCTTGAGGTAATTTTAAAAGAAGCATTTAGGAATAAAGAAAAAAAAAAAAAAAGAGGAAAAATAAGATGGTACAAGCGTGACCCCTCCTTTTATTTGGCTAATGCTTGATCGTTGCCAAATTAGGCAATCTACTTTTCAAATGTTTATTTTGTTACAGGAATCCAATTGACAGCCTTTTTGTTATAGAAAATGCCAAAAAAAAAGAGTCACTTTATAAAAGAGTGTTTGGGTTGGAGTAGTAATTGACATTTTTTTTTCCCACTCTCTTTCATTTCAACATGCTTGTGAATTTACCACTTGACGTTATTATCAGCATTACAGGCTTACTTTCTTTCAATGATAAGCTCAACTTGATCAAGACTTGTCATAAAATGAATGACTTGGTTTCAACTTGGTGTTTGTTTGAGTCGGTTTCGTTACATTCCAGCAAGGACAACATTGAAAACGCTATAATGAACTTTCGCCGCAACCCACTTCTTGGTAAACAAGTCAAGTACTTGTCCCTTGATTTGGACGAGCTATCAAATCAACTATACGGTCAACTTCCAGTTATCTTTCCAAATGTGATACGACTTTCTAATTCATCAGAGGACTTGGAAGAAGAAAGACCCGAAGATATATCAAATCAGTTTATCAAATGGAAGAATACACTTCAATATCTTTCTGTAGACGATGAACACTGTTACACCTTTCGTTTACTACGATCAAATGTTTTTTCCAATTTGATCAAGTTGAAAATCTCATCATTAGCCTTTGGTGATATCGAGCAACCGATATCCCATGAAACTATACTGGAATGTATTCGAAATGCACCATTGCTTGAGATTTTATTCATTGTCAGCTGTAAAATAACAATTGCCTTCTTGGAAAAACTACACAGTAGCTGTCCCCAGTTATATGACGTTTCTATCTGTGATGCCATTATCTTAATTAACAATGGAGCACTACCTGAAATCATTGTTCCAGCTATTCGTATGGTGAAATTCCGATTATCCGATACAACCATCATTGATAGAAACTGCCTGTTCCTTCGTTATATTACTCAAAAATACACCAGATTAAGTGTATTAAACCTAGGTGCTGGAGTAGGTCATGATAGTATTCCTGAATTCCTTACTGTTGAAGAAGATGGTATGTCTCATTTTTCTATTTAAAACAGATAAGAGTTGTTTATTGCCACTATAGATGACGATGAACTTGAATTGGCTTTAGTTGAAGATCACCTTTCCACAAAGGAAATATATCGGGAAGAAGGTGTATCTATCCTATCAAAGATGGCACATACCATCAAGAAGTTAACCATAGATACTCGTTATTTTGGTAACTTGACTGGAGTACTCCATCCAAGCTATTCCAAGTTGACAGAGTTATCCGTGTTGGAGAAGAGGGAGAAATCCAACTTGTTCAAAGAAGCAAACCAGCTTGGTTTATTGCAGAATTTACCTTCTTTACAGAGCTTACATTTCGCAGTTACGTGCTCACTTCAAGGATATGGCTATAATATGGCTTCTACTAGTGTGACCTACATTGACATTGCTATTATGGGTACCACATCACTGGATGACTTGGACATAGGCTGGATTCTTACCATGTTTCCATCTCTTGAAAAGATGTGTATAGAGTATTCAAGCGCTCGACTGATCTGCTACGACGATGAAGTTTCAAGTCTTTTCCCTCGTTTATCAAGTGTCAAATTTGGAATCAGTGTTGTTCACCCTGAATTGTTCAACTCGCTATATAAAATAGCACCCAATATCAAGGAAATCAACTCAAGCATTTACGGTACTGGATTAAAAAGGGCCACTCAAGCAAAACATGAAACATCGAATATCGTCATACCGACTACATCTGTTCAGATACTACCGGGTAATGAACATTACAGAATTGATTTGACTGCTTGCGATGTGGATGTATTTCATTTGAACGTCAAGCTGGGAAAGGACCCGTGGCATTATATGACGGATTATGTCTTGCTAGTCAATTCCAGATATTTTATCATTACAAAGGGTACAAATCGTGCTTCTGCTGAAAGAAACTGTCTAGATAATGAATGTAAACGATGGGATCAAATCACTATTACTACTCGTCATACTAAAATGCTTAAACTCAATGATACCATTGTGATTGATCCAAGTCGAGGAAGTATCGGATTCATGTAGGAAGGATATTTAGTGTTCTCGAAATATACATAAAGGAAAATATCATTAAATGAAAATAGTAATCTCTTGATTCTATCTTGGCTGTAAAAAATATAATTTCAATTATTTATGAATAAATTGCTTATTATTTATAAATGTAAATAAATCACATATAGAATTGAATATAGTCATCAATAATAAGGTATTTGGCTGTTATCTAGTCTATACTTTTTAAGGCTAATTGATTAAACTCGATTTTATTTTTTCTGCTTTCTCTTATTATAAAACAATCAATATACAGAGGAATCTGGTTATTGGAAACAGGAATATGGATTGATGCGGTGCTTCCTATGTCTAATGTTATGTGTGAAGGATAGTGATACAGACGGTCAACCAAACCAGTATTACATACGGTACGCTTTTTTTTTTTATTTTTTTTGGGTACTGTACGGTTAGAGATATTCAATGTGAGCATAATTATTCATATATTGTTATATCCAATAAACAGGCTACGAAAAAAAGAAAAGAAAAAACGTATTGTACGTTGATTTTACTTTAATAGGTATGACAAGTATGACCTTAGTGTTTCTAAACATGTTAATTTGGCTTTATAGCAGTAATCAAAAAATATTAAAAAAAAGAAAAAGCTAAAGTACTCTTTTTTATATGTATATACAATTAAATGTAAGATTTATCAAGAGATACATCCTACATTACTATTTTATTAAATCAGCAAGATAAATAAAGAGACTAAAAGCTGCTTCATGATGCAAACGTGACGGTCAAGCCGATCATCAATCCAAGTAAAATTAAACTTCCCATAGTCATCCATAAATTTATGATCTGAAATGCTCTTGCTTTTGAATTCTTCTTCCCTTTTTTGTCAGTAAAAAAACGCCATGCGCTAACCCACCACAGTGGAAAACATAAAAACCCAAATAAGAAGAACCACATATCCATCTGCTTTTCAACATCGTTGTCGTCTTGGCCAACCAGTGGCAGATGTACCGCTAATGATGCATTTGGTTTCAAGGGAGTTCGTGCAGACTGTGTAGTTTCGCCAGAGCCCAAGTATTCAATATCAATGGCGGTATCATTCATTTCACAAAGTGTCGTATTTGTTCGCAACGATGACATTTGCGCATCGATAGATTGCCATTTTTTATCCAGTTTTTCATTATCTCTTTTTGACATGTTGGAGAGTATGATTGCCAGTGTCTCTCTCTTCTTGTGCCTAGAAAAGGAAGATGTAGCGTTTCTTTTCAAAAAGTAGCCATCTTGATGTTGTCGCCAGTGCTGTGCTGGGCAACTATTTCTTCTCCTTTGTTTTTGTACTTTTAATGGGTTATGCTGATGTAACAAGATGTCGTCACTGCTCCCATTATTATGCGTGTAGTAGTATGGGCAAACAGACCAGCTTTCGCCACCAGTTGTATATCTTCTGTACATTTCGTTTTATGTACCAATATTTAAAGTAATTAAAAGGATGCAGAACAGAAAGAAAGCAAGTTTATTCACATTTTTTTATTTATTTTTTTATAAAATAATAATAGAAATGAAACCTCCCCCTTAATCATAATATATTTGGCAACAATAACTAATTCTTTAACTGATCGTCTGGTGAAACCCGAAGTCTAATTTCTTTCTCCATAATCAAGCTAATAAGCTCGTTGATTTCTTTTTTACTTAATTGGAATTTCTGTATGCCGATCAAATAAAGTTCTATAAAACAATAATTTAGTTTCAAATAAACAATAATAATGATCACTATTACCTTTTGACCACGGACATTCTCGTAGCGATCGATAAAATAAACTCTGTGCTTTACTATAGCTCTTTTGCTTCATTTCAAATTCAATATACAATTTCCATAATAAAATAGAACACCTTGTTCTATAAATAAGTGATAAACAAACAAATAAAAAAAAAGAAAATGGTTGTCAATTATGGCTAACAGCAATTTTTCTATTTTGACTCACTTTGTACAGGCAATGGAACGTTCAAAGAAATCTCTTGTTTGATTGACTTGGTAAGGTTTGCTTCGGTGTAGTTCGTTATAAATAGCAGATAGCCATAATATTACGTTGGGATCTCTGCAATATAATTAGTAAAAGAAAAAAATATCTCCTTAATTTACATTATGCAACTTACTTTTTTAATGAATTGTCAAAGAAAGTCTTCACTCTACTGTAAATCTTGGTTCTTGATTCATTCCATGCATGTAAAGCAATGAAAATAGTGTTGTTTGGATATAATTCAAGAGCTTGCAAGAGTATACTTCGAACCACTTGGGGCTGATAGCCAAATGACGTTGTCTGTTTAATAGCATGATGGTAGTGCAAACGTGCATACTCTATCCACAAGGTCTCGGACGCGTACGATCTATCTGCATGGCGCTCCTTTAAATATTTAAGCGCATGTTCATATACTCGGGAGGCTTCTTCAATACCACAAGAAAGATACTCGAAAGAGGCGGAACATAGAATGATGTCATGTGCTGCTTGCCTTTCTAAACTCGATTCAGACAAGCTTGAGAGTTGACCCTTTTTTTGATTAAAGTACTGTTTTCTTTATTAGTAAAAAAAAAAGAATAAACAGACGAATTTTATTATTTTTTCTTACCTCTCGTGTTCGTAATATTGTAGGCACAGTAGGAGATGGTGCATTTTTATCTATAACCAATTAAATATTTTTAATTAATACGAATGATTTCATTGTCACTTCACTTTTATCACTTTACCATAGGGTTTGCTGTCTGACATGGAAACAAGAATCTTCAGTGCTTCGTCAGGTTGCCCTTGGTCTAGCTCTAGTTGAGCAAACATACGATAGATTAAAGGTGCCGATTTCTGGCTTGATTCGGAAAATGTTTGATATCTCGATAACAGTGTTAGGTACACTTTGCGTGCTTCATCCATTCGACCTTGGCTTTTCTCCATTTGGGCATAAGCATTCCATAAGATTAAGTTTTCTTTCTGTTGTGATAATAACCTTTTAGCCAATTGGCGTCCGCTATTTATAGAAATAAGGAGGGGGGGTAAGTCTTTTCTTCATCCTATATTGACAATGTATGCTTTTAACTTACTTTTTATACCCGAGTCCAGACTCAAAGGCCATGTAATATATACATAGATAATCCTGTCGATTAATTGATAGTAACTGCTCAAACGCATTTCTAATAAAAACTTGATCCACTACATTGGGAACATGACTACTACTTGAACACTGAAACCAATGATGGTCCTTTCTAGAAAACAATTCAGACAATCCTACTGGATAAGAGATAGGAAAGTGATACATATCTGTATCATTTGTGACATGCTCAGGCTCCATGGGAACACCAGCAACGTACCAGACGAGAGAGTGGGGGGAATCGTCTCTTGGCCAGAATTGATTTAGAAACATGTCATTATGGGTAAATGTATCAGTGAAGAAATGTGTGTTGGTGCCTACTTCCGGAGGGGTGAATGGCAATCCAAACAGCACAAATAGGCTGAATATTAGACTTTCCTTTGCTCCAGAGGTAGTAATATCAAACAGGAACGGCCTTATATCATCGGAGAGTGTTATTTTAAATGGATCATCATCCATATCGTCATCGTCGTCTGCTTGGCTCATACGCATTGGCATTCTATCTTTTTCATCTCTTTCTCTTTC
This sequence comes from Backusella circina FSU 941, assembly GCA_025399235.1. Classification (NCBI taxonomy): domain Eukaryota; kingdom Fungi; phylum Mucoromycota; class Mucoromycetes; order Mucorales; family Backusellaceae; genus Backusella; species Backusella circina. The sequence continues at coordinate 39,723 of MU622518.1, forward strand.
AGCAGATAACCATTCTACTATACTATCAAACTCCATTTCATATTCATCATTGTCATTCTTCTCATCTTTGCTTGTCACAATATTATCTTCAGGTGCCTCGCCGTTATGCTTTGCTCGATAGAATTCACTCCAACCTAGTGCTCCCTCTTCACCAAATCTTGCTACTTCGCTGTCCCAAAAATCATCAAAGGACGCCATCTTTTCTGTCTGTTTGTTCAATGACATGCTAAATAACTGTGGCTGAAACAGGTTGAACTCTATTGATCCCTGAAGAATGGCAACTGCTCTTTCGTAATATCCGGATTGCTTCACAAAAAGGCAGGTACGTAAAACCATATATACCATTAATGACTCGATATTTTCGCGCTCTTCATAATTCGACTCTGCTTTTTTGGCTTGAAGTGGGTAGAGATGCTTGTTGAGTGTCTTTAAAGCCGTTGAGAAAACCTCTAAACAGTGACCAAATGTAAAGCTGGCGAAATTTGTCTGACGAAGATTGATATACTCTGACCATAATCGTATCGAATCTGGGTGTCTCCTTAGTACTTTGTCCCATTCTTGTAGCAATGTTTTTGTCTCCCAAATCTCGGCTCCACATGCCAAATAACCAAGCATCAGTTCTTCATCATCAGGATTAAGGTCCATCGCCTTTTCGAATATACTAAGCTTCACATCTGCAATACTTCCTTTACTTGACTTGGTTTTTTCTGCTGCTGTTGTACCAGTATCAAGACTGTTCGCTGCTTCATCTTGGAATTCAATAAATTGCAGCCAAAGCTGTGTATCATACGGGTGTTTATCCAAATCTCTGTTAAATTGGATTGTACGGTTTCGAATATAATCCTGAAAACTCTCGCCTTCTTCCTCTACCTCGCTCTCTACAAGGTCGGGATCTTCTTCCATCCTCTTCACTTTGTTGCCTTCAACGGAACGATAATCTACACCACTCGCAACATAATCTGACTCTATCTCCACATTTTTACTTTCAAAGTCTTCAAATCGAACATGACCAACTTCATTAGCAAAAGGGTCGTCGCTTGGGGTACTACTGGGATAAATGCGTAGTCTATGTTATAGAATGATTATTAATATCCATACTTCATTCACTTTAAAAGTATGTATATATATATTTACCTTTTTAGCTTTGTATCTGCAAATTCCCATGTTTTGGAGGAGTCTCTGAGTGTCTATTTGGAATGTATACCATGAGTATTCCTAATCAAAAACAAGTTTTATACCCACTAACCTTTTGCTTATCATAGTTACTCGACCTATGCAACCTGTGAAAAAAAGGAACCTTGGACTGGTCTATACCATATCGTAACTGGTCACGATCACCATATCGATCAATAACAAACATAATGCCTGTCTCCAGCTGTCCTCTAAAAAAAAAAAGTAGATAAGTATACCATTTTTATTCCTATTTCTGTCACTACTTACGAGTGCAGCGGCTCCTTTTCTTGTTTTCTTCTCTATGTATTTATAATAATAAATAAATAAATAAATGATATATTTAAAAATCATAAATAGTCTCTCGTTTGTACCTCATCTCTGTGTCTCTTTCTGTCTGGTGATGTTGAGCGTCTTCTTGAGCTTCTTTCTCTGGAATGTCGTCTTCGACTAGAACGCTCTCTTGAAGAATCGCGTCTCTTCTCTCCTCTTGATCTATCACCCTGTCGAGATCTCTCGTCACGTCTATCTGGTCGTCTTGACCTCTATATAAATAAAACAGCATTATAAACCAGAATCAATCGGAATAAAATGACTATTCACATACATCTTTATCTTTCGGAGAGCGTGATCTCGATCGTTCCTATTAAAGCAGTTGAGTATGCCATGATTCTTTAATAGATTGAAAGTTTTTCTCTTCTTACTTGTCGACGCGATTGCTTTGTCTCTATTCAGAAATAAAAAAAAAAAAGAGTTAGGCTTTTTGAAAAGATGATGCCAGCTTGGTTTAATTACTTGAAAAGTCGGGTGCACTTGAGAAAGTGGGGGGAGCACTTGTCAATGCTTGAGGATCGGGAGCTGTGGAAAATGACGGTGGAGCTAAAATCTAAGCACTATGAATATTAACTCTGTTACATATAATATCAAGGCTAACAATAAGCAGAAAACTTACCTTTTTAGGGTCCATTATAAAAAAAAAAAATAAAGAATGAAGAAAGGAAAAAAGGAAGAGAAAAAAATAGGTGTTTTTTTTTTGTTTTTTGTTATTTTTAACTTTTTTTTGTTGCTTTTTTTGTGATTTTTAACATTTTTTTGTTGATTTTTTTGTGATTTTTAACTTTTTTTTGTGATTTTTCATTTTTTTTTGTTTCTTAAACACCTACAATGCAATGGATTGGATTAGTAAATTGCTATTTTTCTTTACTCTTTTCGTATTAATTACCTTCTCACTAGCCATCACCGGCCCTTGCCCAACTGGCCTTCAACGCCTCATGGTACTCTACCATCAATCTAAACCTCTCTTCTAACTCCTCCGCCAAGTTCTCGCGAGCAGAGGGCTCCGGTTCCTCTGGTGCAACTGGCGAGCCAGATGGGTACCAACTAACATTGTAGAGGTCCCGGGCAGCCTATTGAAATATAATAAATATCATTCTTTCGATATATATTTCTTGGTGACATTTACCCTGTATAACATTTCTTTGGTAAGATACCACGCAAAGAAGTCCCATCCACTGCTCGGCTCTATATTAAAAATATGAATTTAGCACTTTAATAAGCATCGTAAAAATCGAAAAATAGTATGTTATGTCGTATTTAAGGTCGTAAGAGATATAAAAACATTAGAATAAGA